>CABHPR010111272.1:0-19362 GCA_902168415.1 Peromyscus melanophrys
AAAAAAAAAAAAAAAACAACTCCTGATAATTAAAGAATGAACTAAGTAGATTCCTTTGGCCTGAAAGGTATTTTCTACTATGATTTGTCCAAAAGGAACCATAAAACATTAAGCAAAATGTATTGATCTACTGATTTTCCAATGTTGAACTCTAGACTGAAGAAGGCTTTCAAAAGCAAAATGACACAGCAATACCAACTATCTCAGTCTATAATAAAAACCCAAACCAATGGTTACCACCCAATCAAAGCAGCATCTGCATGCCCCATTTGTAGTAGAGATCTAAAATCACTAACTGAATTTATTCAGTGAAAGATTCTCTTTCCTTTCCATCCTGTTGCTTCAATAACTTTGAATAATGTTGTTAAAGATGTATACATCCATTTACATATTTTGTACATTTGGGTCTCGCTCATGCTCTCTTTTAGAAATTATTAATTTAGAGATAAAGCTTGAGGTCTACAATTTCCTGCAATAATGGGACTTTCCTTACATATTATATTGCAATTATCTGATTTTTCACATATAACATGCAGGGAAACGTTGAGTCTGAACACTCAGTTAAAAAAAAGTTTGATGGTGGTAATTTAGTTGAATGTGCATGGTTACATAAATGCACATATACACATATGTATTTATACACATATGATAAAATTGAAACACTCCCATTGTTCATCTTTAGTTTTCCACATTGGAAGGATAAAATGAGATCAAATAAAGGCCAATAAAGCACAAAAGACTAAATTACTGGGTAAAGTAAACTTTAAATACTCTCTTATTTCCATTTTCCCCTCAAACAAAACTCTCTGGGCAGTCCTACACTACTTATAAAATATGCAAAATCTATTTGCTCATGCTGGTGAGAGGGCTCAACAGGTAAAGTCACTTGCTGCCAAGCAAGATGCACACAAATTTGACTGATCCCTGGAACTGGAAGGAATGAAACAATACTTGCAAATTGTTCTTTGTCATCTACCTACACGCTGTGGGACTTAGTATGGTACACACCTACATATGCGCTCAATGAAAGAATGAATATATTAAATAAACTAAAATTTGTTTGCTCCCAATGTGCTACTCCATTTCTCACATTATAAAAACATAACACTATATAAAATTAATTCTGAACTAGAAAGTAGTTCTAAAATGTATTATGTCACCAACTACACAGATGGCAGTAATAAATTCCTAAATTTAGGGACAGAAAAAGAACTTCTGTTTGGAAAATAAGCTATGTTTAAAAAATCTATATACTGCACACATATTCTGTCCAGTGTGCCAGAAAAAAATTTTTAACCAACTGAAACATGGTAAAGAAAATTTTAAGACTCGCTAGACTAGAAAAATATATAGGTTTCAATGACTTTCCATCCAATATGGTCCCAATTATATGCTCTGACATATTAATGTATACTAGGTAGCAAAATAAATAAGCTTCATTTTCTTTGCTAAAAAATCTACCCATTTAAAATGATAAAAGCCTCAAAAGGCATTTATTCATGGAAGTTAGCTCTAGTACTTAAAATGTTATACTGCTTACACAGAATTCATTTAGGATGCAAGGATATGACTTACAAATGTCTTTGAATCCTTCACATAAATATGCATGCACACCATTTATAACAGTAGCCTTGATGAGAACACGCTGTAACTGGCTGTGAGAAATGCTTAAGAGGCTTATATTAAAACAGAATACAGAATGGTGGTTAGAAATCACAGAACAGGTGACACCTTATTCTGATAACCTGGTGATAAAAAGCATAGGCTATGATGTATAGATAGTGGTAGTGTTAGTAGTTTAGGATATAAACAGATCAATATTTACATGAAATTATAGCGCATTAGGCAGTAAATCCATTAAAAACTTAAAAAAAAGTATCCCTAAGCCAAGTAAATAATTTTTACTATAATTCAGTGCCATGTATTTAAAATACACCAAGAACTCAGAGTTGTGTTAATTACCAAAGAACTAGTTAAAAGTTTAATATAATATTTCAAATATTACAGGGAAAGGTTTGTTTGTTGTTTCTAGTATTCATTCCTTGAGAGAATAGTTCAAATTGGAGAAGATCAAGTACAATTTTTATAACAACATCAAATTTGAACCATAGGCACAATACTGATGCAAGCTCAGTAAAAGAATAAATAGAAAGTTTTGATAGCATTTTAGCCTTACAAATGTCAATGAAATGATTCCTAATGATCATCATAGATCTGTGCCTAGTGCAAGTGTCATCAGAGAGGCCTCCTCCAGCAGCTGATGTGAGCAGATGCAGACACCCACAGCCAAACATTAGGTGGAACTTGGGAAACTTCAGGGAAGAGGGGGAGGAAGGATTGTAGGAGCCAGAGGGTCAAGGACACATGGAGAACAAGGCCCACAGAATTAACTAAGATGGGCTCATGGGGGCTCATAGAGACTGAAGCAGCAATCATGAGGTCTGTGCTAGTTCCTCTGCAAACATGCTAGGGTTATTTAACTTCAGGTTTTTGTGGGACTCCTAAAGTGGGAGTAGGGTGTCTCTGATTCTTTTGCCTGCACTTGGGACCCTTTCCCTCTTCCTGGGTTGCCTTGTCTAGCCTTGATATAAGGAGATGTGCCTAGTCTTACTGTATCTTGTTATGCCATGTTTGGTTGATATCCCTGGGAGGACTGCTCTTTTCTGAAGGGAAACAGAGGAGTGGATCTGGGGGAGAGGGGAGGTGGAGGGAAAGGAGGCTGCGGTAGGGATGTATTGTATGAGAGAAGAATAAACAAAAAGGAAAAGAAATCAAGAACAACAAACAAACAAAAAGATTAACTACCAACTTAGGAGGAAATGCTCTTGTTTGTCTAGGATATAATACATAAACGTCTCATTCGGAAGTATTTTGGAATATATGCAACATACAAAAGGTGACAAGGTAGCTTAGTGATGAGATCCAAATTTAAACACCAACTTATCTGTGTTTAATATATACCTAGTAAACAAAGGATGAGGGTAAGGTTAAACGTGTTTGCTGTATGGGAGTGAGACACTAAAGTAGCAGGTAACATGTGGAATTACCCACTTGTGGCATCATGTCAGCACTCACAAATTTCAGACTTGGGCATATTAAGGATTTCAATTTTTCAGAAAAAGACTACTGCTTTTTATGATTAGTTTTAGATAAGGTCTCACTATATAGTCCAAGCTAGCCTCAAACTCATGGTGATCCAGGATTGGAATTGTGTAACATGATGCTAGGTTGCTTCCTTTCATCTGTATAAAGTATTAATAAATAAGTCAGAGTGCTGCAGATCACTTCACAAGGAACTTTTAATTCCATCCCTGTTCTTTACCCAGTTTGGTAGGAATGAGTGTGGCAATAGAAAAAAATTACACCATAGTTTCTGAAAAATGTAAACAAAAACTCCACAAGAAACAGCAGTTATACATGGAAAGAATAACTAAGAAAAGTATAAAACTTCCTACTTAATTTCTTTTTTAATCATTTTCATTTATTTTTGAGATTATAATTTAATTATATTTCTCCCTTCCCTTTCCTCCCCGCAAACCCTCCCATATACCCCTCCCCACTCTCTATCAAATTCATGGCCTCATTTTTCACTAACTGTTATTGCATGCATGTATGTACATGTATATACATACATACATATACATACATACACACACACACATCTAAATATAACTGGGTGGTACATGCCAGTAGGATATGATGCAGAAGGATCACAGGTCCCTACTTAATTTCAATTAATAGGACGAGCTATGGTTCTAAGAATCCAACACTCCTCCATCATCTCTACCTTGTCTCCTATTTAGGAGGAAGAAAGAGACCTATAATATTCAGAAATTAGTCACTTCCATTCTTATAATCAAATATTTAGGAAATATAAATGTGAGAATACATGCTTCCACTGATACTTTGTGATGCACACTATAACAGAACCATCTGTTCACACCAAAAAAAATTTCTATTTTACATGAAACAATTCTTTCTGCACTCCTGATACTGAAGGAAAGCAACCACCAATGATAAATACCTCATCCCTGAAACACCCGGAAGAACACACTACAAAACTAGGGCAGAAATTACAGTTTTGAGCAATAAACACTTCAACAAAAAAGTATGTGCTCAAAAGCTTTATGCCAGTTTCATCATGGTAGAGCTATACTGGTTCCATAACCAAGTGAAGGTCCTGGAAAAGAACTAGTAACACCTCAAATTTGTAGTGCCTTGTTGACAAAAGCAAATAACTGCAGAAATATAAAGTACCTCAAGTTCTGAGAGACCGGATCAAAGGAAAGCAGTGCAAGAGGAAATAAAACACTAATTTGAATCAGCAGGATTAACACATGACACTAATTGACCATATAAAAGTATATATTAAACAGAATGAGAATGTAAAATTCTAGGCTCTGAGAGAGCCTGCACACATGTGGAGGCTATACATACATTCAAGCATACACAGATACTCATAACATGAAAAAAAAACCCAACAAATACTTTATAAAACAACTCATATGTATTTTCATAATTTAAAAGTTTTTACTAGCTAAAAAGATAAACTGAGTTTGGTGGGACATGCCTATATAATCTGAGTACTTCAGAAGCTGAAGCAGGAGAATGGTGAGTTTGAGGCCAGCCTGAGCTACATAATGAGATGTTTTTCACACAAAGAGAATAAAATAGTTGATTTTTCAAAACATAAAATGTGCAAACAATACTATATTTTATCATTTACTATGATCAAATGATACCAAATGTACATTGTGGACTTTTAAAAACTATGGCATTATGAAAAATTAATATTAATCCAAATTTTACACACTCTGACACAGAAACAGCATATGGTACCATTCACAGTGGAGAGAAAAGTAAGCAACACAAAGATAAATGTGGTCCATACTGTGTTACTGCAATCATTTCATAGCTAGCTCATGTTATAGTCAGCAAACTCAAATGTTACACTTAAGATTCTGAGTGGCTACTGATTTTTTTGAGTTGATCTTGTATCCTGCTATGTTGCTGAGAGATCACTTCCTAAATATAACACCAGAAGCACAGACACTGAGAGAAACAATCAATCAATGGGACCTCTTGAAACTGAGAAGCTTATGTAGAGCAAAGGATACGGTCAACAAGGCAAAGCGACAGCCTACAGAATGGGAAAAGGTCTTCACCAACCCCACATCTGACAGAGGACTGATATCCAGAATATATAAGGAACTCAAGAAATTAGACATCAAAATGCCCAACGGTCCAATTAAGAAATGGGCGACAGAACTAAACAGAGAATTCTCAGCAGAGGAAACTCAAATGGCTAAAAGACATTTAAGGAATTGCTCAACATCCATAGTCATCAGGGAAATGCAAATCAAAACAACTCTGAGATACCACCTTACGCCTGTCAGAATGGCTAAGATCAAAAAACACTGAAGACAGCTTAGGCTGGAGAGGATGTGGAGCTAGGGGAACTCTCCTCCACTGCTGGTGGGAATGCAAGCTTGTACAGCCACTTTGGAAATCAATATGGCGCTTACTTAGAAAATTGGGAATCAATCTCCCCCAAGATCCAGCTATACCACTCTTGGGCATATACTCAAAGAACATTCTATCATACCACAAGGACAGTTGCTCAGCTATGTTCATATCAGCATTGTTTGTAATAGCCAGAACCTGAAAACAACCTAGATGTCCTTCAACTGAAGAATGGATAAATAAAATGTGGTACATATACACAATGGACTACTACTCAGCAGAGAAAAACAATGACATCATGAGGTTTGCACACAAATGGATGGAAAAAATCATCCTGAGTGAGGTAACCCAGACTCAGAAAGACAAACATGGTATGTACTGACTCATAGGAGGATACTAGATGTGGAGCAAGGATGACTGGACTGCTACTCAAATCACCAGGGAGGCTACCTGGAAAACAGGACCCCAAGAAAGACATGGGGATCGCCCAATGATGGAGAAATGGATGAGATCTTCATGAACAGCCTGGACATAAGTGGGGGAAATGAAGGGCGAGGGTCGAGGGAAAGAGAGCTTGGGGGAGCGGGAGATCCCAGCTGGATCAAGAACAGAGAGGGAGAACAAGGAATAGGAGACCATGATAAATGAAGACCACATGAGAACAGGAAGAAGTAAAGTGCTAGAGAGGCCCACAGAAATCCACAAAGATACCCCCACAATAGACTGCTGGCAATGGTCGAGAGACAGCCAGAACTGACCCACTCTGGTGATGGGATGGTCAAACACCCTAATTGTCGTGCTAGAAACCCCATCCAATGACTGAGGGATCTGGAAGCAGAGATCCACGGCTAGGCCGCGGGTGGAGCTCTGGGAGTCCAAATAGCAAGAAAGAGGAGGGTCTATATGAGTGAGAATTGTTGAGACCAAGATTGGATAAAGCACAGGACAAATAGCCAAACAAATGGAAACACATGAACTGTGAACCAATGGCTGAGGGGCCCCCAAACTGGATCAGGCCCTCTGAATGGGTGAGACAGCTGATTGGCTTGATCTGTTTGGGAGGCATCCAGACAGTGGGACTGGGTCCTGTGCTCAGTCCATGAGTTGGCTGTTTGAAACCTGGGGCTTATGCAGGGTCGCTTGGCTCGGCCTGGGAGGAGGGGACTGGCCCTGCCTGGACTGAGTCTACCAGGTTGATCTCAGTCCTCGGGGAGGCTTTGCCCTGGAGGAGGTGGGAATGGGGGGTGGGCTTGGGGGAAGGTGGAGGGGGATGGGAGGGGGGAGAACAGGGGAATCCGTGGCTGATATGTAGTACTGAATGGTATTGTAAAATAAAATAAAATAAAATAAATAAAAAAAGAAATGCTCAAAAAAAAGAAATGCTCAAAAAAAAAAAAGATTCTGAGTGGCATCAAACATCACAAAAGCAGTTTGTTTCTCCAAGAAAGAGTGTGTAAAAAAAAGTGATCTTTCCTTACATAATTTTTGTCACATGCAATACTCACAAAATATGTGTTAATCAATAATGTTATTGGTATGGTTTCAAGTCAACCACAGGCTACCAGGATTTAGACTTTGGAGGTTAATAGATCTGATTTCAAGGAAGGGTCAGTTCCACTGACTATTCCATCAAATAAGTTTTCAAGTTTCAGCCTAATAACCGGGAAAGGCAAGGAAGAATAAGAGAGCTCAAATAAGTCTCCCGCAAGCAAACCACAGAGACAGTAAAGAATTAATAAACAAAGCTTTAACAGAGACAATTCAAACACCAAACTTAATTCTTAGAAATCTACTACAGCTACAAAACTTACCCAAGGATACAATAGTAGTAAACAAAGACACCCCATTTAAACAGAAGCAGTCTATCTACAAAGTTCATATTCTTAACTACCACACTATACTACCTGTCAAAAAGCTAAACAGAAACGAAAAGCTTCCTGAATCCAACTATACTAATCTTAACAATTTTCTTGTAGAACACAAACACAGACAAAACACATAAAATTTTAACTATGATCAATAATCAGAATACACTTAAGAATCCTATAAATCATTGAGAAAAGGGCAAAAACCGAAAAGATAAATGGGCAAAAGATGAAAAAGTAGTCCTCAGAATAGAGATCATGAATAGCCAATAAATGACAGTCTCAACCTCACGGGAAATCAGGGCAATGAGTAAAGACTTACGAAATTGTTTAAATGCTGGGAAATACAAAAAGCAAATAGAAATTCCTATATTCTGTTCCTAGGGTGTAACTAATAAAATTATCAAAAGAAATAACAATATTATAATAGAAAAATGTAAAACACACTTTTTTACATTTTACTATTATAATATTGTTATTTCTTTTGATAATAACACATGCTATGGCTAAAAAAGAATACATTCTTGTCTGGAGATGACTCACTGCTTAAGAGCCCTGGCTACTCTTGCAGAGGACCCATGTTTGCTTCTCAACTACATGTCAGCACACAACCATCTATCACTTCAGTTCTAGTGGCTTCTACACTCTCTTATGGCCTCCATGGACACCGGGCACACATGTGATGCACATATATTCATGCAGGAAAAGCACTCATACAAAATCATTTACAAAAACTTCATTCTTAGGTATGCCTCCTAGAGGAAATATTATATGTGTTGTGGGAGTGTATGTGTGTGCCTGTGCATCCATCAGTGTCCTGCTCTATTACATTTCACCTTATTCCCTTGGAACAGGGTATAGTGATTTGAATGATAATATCCCTCAATAGTTGTTTTGGGGTTGTTTGGGGAGGTTTAGCGTGTGGCCTTGCTGGGGCAGTACATTACTACAAGTGGGCTTTGAGTGTTTAGTCTCATCACACATCACATTCACTCTACTTCCTGCTGCAAATGAAGGTGTGAGATGAGCTTCCTGCTCCTGCCACCATACGTGTTGCTCTGGCTCCCCACCATGATGGGACTCCTATCCCTCTGGAAATGGACACCAAATAAACCCTTCCTTCCATAAGTTAGCTTAGTCATGCTGTTTCATCACAGCCATAGAAAAATTAAGACAGGGCTTCTCACTACCTGGAGCTAGGTTTGTGGCAGCAAGCCACAGAGATCCTCTAGTCTCAGACTTCTTCCACAGAACTTCCCCTAGAGTTACGGGCACAGGTGACTACTTCTGGCTTTTTTTGTGGGTTCTGAGGATATGAACTCAGATCCTCATGCCTGCACAGCAAGCATGCTTTATCTACTGGCCCATCTTTCTAGCTGCTCCAAAAGAAAGTCTTGAACACATATATCATAAGATATGCTGTGCTGGCTAATCTTACATCAACTTGACACACAAACTACAAAGTTTATCTGAAAGGAAGGTGTGGTGGTATTGTGTTCCCCAAAGTATTGTACACCCTAATAAACTTATCTGGGGTCAGAGACAGAACAGCCACTAGATACAAAGGCTAGAAAATGGTGGCACTCACATCTTTAATCCTAGCACTCCAGATAGAAATCCCTCTGGATCTCTGTGAGTTCAAGGCCACATTGGAAACAGCCAGGCATGGTGACTCACGCCTTTAATCCCAGAAAGCGAGCCTTTAATCCCAGGGAGTGATGGCAGAAAGCAGAAAGGTATATAAGGCATGAAAACCAGAAACTAGAAGCATTTTGGCTGGTTAAGCTTTCAGGCTTCTAGCAGCACAGTTCAGCTGAGAGCCATTCGGATATGAGGACACAGAGGCTTCGAGTCTGATGAAACAAGATCAACTGAGAAGTTGGCCAGGTGAGGTTAGCTGTGGCTTGTTCTGTCTCTGATCTTCCAGTGTTCACCCCAATAACTGGCCTCAGTTTGATTTTATTAATAAGAACTTTTTAAGATTCCTGCTACAGGAAGGAGTCTCAAATGAGAAAATGCTGCCATAAGATCCAACTGTAAACCTTTTCTTAATTAGTGATCAATGGGGAAGGGCTAGTCCATTATGGGTTGTACCATCTCTGGGCTGGTAATCCTGGGTTCCATAATAAAGCAGGCCGTTTAGCCAATGGAAGCAAGCCAGTAAGCAGCACCCCTCCATGGCCTGAGTCAGCTCATGCCTCCAGGTTCCTGCCCTGTTTGGGTTCCTGTCCTGACTTCCTTTGATGAAGAATAGTGATATGGAAGTGTAAGCCAAATAAACCCTTTCCTCCCCAAGTTGCTTTGGTCATGGTGTTTCATCATAGCAACAGAAACCCTAACTAAGACACATACACAAGGATGTTAATAGAAAATATCAACAGAAAAAATGGAAAAAAGCAGCTTATGGTACATTTACAATAGAATTATCTAACAATGAATATTATATAAAATATAATTGAATATATAAATAAGTATAAATATAAATCTAAAAGATAAAAATGCATATATACAATATCATTGTTGAAACATAATGTTGGGTGACAATAGGGATTTACAATACTTTATCAGGTCCAAAAACAGGCCAAACTGAATATATCATTTAGATGGAACCAACAAACATTAAATTGCCTATGAAAAACAGAATGAACTATGTTTGTATATACTAATTTTTCATTGAATTGACTTTAAGATAGGAGCTTCTAGAAAGAAGCCTGGCCTCAACATGCTATGTAGCCAAGAGTGGCCTTGAACTTCTAACCCTCCTGCTTTCACGTCTCACATGCTAGGAACACAGGGATGCATCACCAAGTTCACCTTTGTTTAATTTTCATGTTAGTCATACAACTTTTTTAGAGGACATAAATTGCAACTTACCTGCAGAAACACTGTGGGAGTTCACCTTGGCCATATAAAGGAAACAGAAATGGAGTGTTGCCATACCGCCCAAGACAGTGAAGAAAGTTTTTGGTAGCTTTGAGGCCATCTACAGTACAGCTTGTTGACTCTGAGGTCATTGCAATTGAATGCAGGACAAAATATTGTAGGCTGGGGGTTAATTTTTGCGTTTTTAAATATTCAGAAAATGGAGTTTCCTCATATGCTATGAAAAGAAAGATGAAAATTTATCAATTAAAATTAAATTTAATTTCTATTTGAAAATATCCCACATTAATAGAGTCAAATCTGTTAAAGATTTCAAACAGGACACCAGTGGTCCTTATTACTTCAGTTTGGACATGTACTATGGGTCTTAAGAACAAAATATGGAAACAACCTCATTATCCTAAATAAATTGATGTCATAATTTTTAAGTTTTAAATGACAAATTTTTACTATTTTATTGATGTGAAAATCCAGGAAGACATTAAATAATTCAATGAATTATGGTGGATGGCAATAACCTCAATTCATCAGCATTTAAACTATATAATAATGTCAACACAAATCTGAAAATATTAAGCAAGATAAATGTAATGAACAGATAAAATGCATTAATAAAAATGTCACTTTTGTTACATTTTGCATTTTCCTTTTGTTAAATATATATTTTGCATTCAAACCTAGAATAAAAAACTTTTACTAAAAAATAATGAAACTAATTTCTGTGTGGCTGCTGGAACCCAACATGCTGATAATCACACTTCAAATAATAAGGAACACCTACAAAACTAGTCCTTTCATTACCTAAGGGAAAATAGGTGAATGTACTACTTGTGGGAGGAAACAATCCTGTGACAACAGACATTAGTTTAGGTAAATAATCCAAGTCAATAAAAATGATAGAAGTTAACTGACTGAGAGGCTCTAAGTTTAGGCACTGGAAAGAACAATCTGGTATTTTTTCAGGCTTTACTAGCAAGAAAGAGGTTTTCAGAATTCCGTCAAAACAAACCATGATGCAATTCTCATTGTAATTTTCTAAATGATTTATGAACAAAATATTTTAATTTTGCACAATTTTCCACCCCAATGTCCACGAAAAGCAGCAGACATTAAAACAATGAAAGCAATTTTCAACAGACTAAAATAACTGTCCATAAGATTACAGCTTAAAGCTAAGATTGGAAACCACAACTTCTCTAAATCTAGAGGTTTCTAGTATACGTCACATAGCATTTATGTCACTAAAATGAAGAACTCAATATTTCAAGTAAAAGCAGTCCTGAATAGTGACATCTACACAAATCTATTATTATTATTAATGACAAAGTAAAGACAAAATAACAAAAAGAATGGAATATATCAACAATCAATTAATAGGCTATATCTCATGAGCCACGTCCTACATTCAGTTCCTAGTGCCATACACACATAGATTAAATAATCAGTTATCCAGGGTATTTAATTTAAAAAGAGTAAAAACGAGGGCCTGGCGTGAAATTCTGGCAATGTTGAAAATTTCTGCATTATAGCCAAGCACTTGAAATATGGCTAGCATGACTGAGAGAATGAAGTATTTAATTTGAATGAATTTAAATAGTACCATGTTGCTATGGTTAACTTACTGGATACAGTAGAAGTTAGAATGCATTTTAGAATCATTAGTTGTTTACCAAATTGAGGAACCGTATTAAAATTAAAATCACAAATAATTAACAAAAGAAGTTAATGGAAAGCAATACCTTTGTATGCATCAGGATGTTCTTCATATTCCATACAAAATGTTAGAAATTTCATAAGCATCCGTTTTTCTACCATAGTAAGTCGTTTGCTATTGAAGACATCTGCTCTAGAACAGGGAACCTGAAAATGTTTGCCAGTGAAGACGATTTTAAAATGCTTCCTAATGACACAGTATTCCAGATTATACTTTGTACTCCTTTCCTCATTACAAGGTTATCATTTCCCTTCCACTCTGACTGCTTCATGTCAGCTTGCATCAGTTCTAATAGCATCTCTGTTAACTACAGAGCTAATTAACTTGAGAGCTGATACTTAATTCTGCCAAGTTGTTCTTCATGCCATTAAAAGGCCAATGACATGTCACCCCTAATAAGGAACAAATGACAATTCAAATATAGTATTGCTGCCTGAAACTAGCATTTCCTCAACATTAAAAATCAACCTGGGGAATAAATGTTCAAAAATAAAACAGGAAATTTACTGAAGCAAATTTTGTATTTACATTTATAAACAACCATGCAAAGTTGGAACTTACTGCCTTACTAGGAAAATAGTAATTGTCCTTTCTTATCCTTCTAAATGAGTAGCAGTAACTTGACTCACACAGTTAAGTGATACAGTACCTGTTCCACAATTCCATCTCGAAATGCAAGAATCCTTGTAATATTTTTAAACTCTGCATATCGACTAACGTTGGATTTGATTAGAAGATCAATTAGTAATCCCCGAGAATAGAGAAGCTGTAAGCAGAAAGTGTTTGAGAAGATATGATCAAAGACAAAATAATGGAAAATGGCAACTAACACACACACACAAACTTGTTAGAATTTAAGTTATATATATATGTAATATGTATATATGTTGCATAAGACAATTCATTAAATGTTCACAGTTCATTACTGTAATTTAAACCAAAAAGTCTATAATATAAAAGATTTCTTCATAACTTGTTCTCGCAGTAAAACCTGAACTCCTAAATAGTTCTACTCTTGTCTAGATGATATATGAACATTCATGAATTTCATTACAGAAATGTTAATGCATTTAGTTATGAAATCTCTTCTCAGGTCTGCTAAGAATGTTATACTGCACACAGTACATCAACATATCCACTGTATTTCCTTCTTAAATATCTTTGTCACCTCAGGATCCAAAGATCTAAGGCTGATACAAGATTTTGAACCGGAAATAGAGCCAGTTGGTTTTAAGAAGAGACCAGTACAGTGGACCACCCCATGCCACCAATATAGACAAACCAACCAAAAACAAACAAAAGCACTTCACATGGATTTGTGATACATTTCCATAACAGAGTCAAATTCTTAGCCCCTTATACTCTAAGTTTATATGACATATAATCTTTTCAAGAGGTGAACAATTTTACTATTGATATCTGTGTGAAGGACTGACTTAATCTTTCAGTGTACCTTATAATTAATACCAGAGAGGAAAACAATAAAACTTTAAACAGTATTATCTATCATGTTAGAAATTCAACCATATGTATAAATATTATATATTTGGCTATTTCCTATGATCATGGTACTTATAATTTACAACTCAATATACTAAAAAGATAAAAGCTATATTTATAATAACTGGAAAAAATTAAATAAAATGTTTCACTATACAAAGAAATATGGCAGCATAAAATTTTGATCTCAATTATTAATTTGAGCACCAAAGATGATCTGTATATCAATATAAATTATGAACAATTTTGTGAACTATCGTATTAGTTTAGCATTACGCCAACTGAAGTTAATGTGGCATTTTTAGAAATTAATCTAAATACTGACTAAATAAATATGCCATGTTATTTGATTAACTCATTCTTAACACACTGTAAGTGATACACCTTACATAATTTTTAAAATGGCAAGTCTTAACTATAAAGTAGAATAAAGTGGTATTTCATTTGCTTAAAAAATAATTATTTCTGATGTAATATTCCATCAAGAGGCACAATTTTATAAATATTAATATAGACCAAAAATTCATTCTAATTATTAAGTCAAATAAAGCTTAAAACAAGTGAATTTCAGTTTTCACTGAAGAATAAAAAACAAATTTCAACTAAAATTATCTTAGACATAAGTTTCTGAAGCTTGGAAATAATACATGTACTGTATTTTTTCAATGTCCCCTAAGTGATCTACCATGTCAATTTCACACTGATGAGATGAAACAAAGCTGCAATCACACTAAAATAATCAGAAGCACTTTTAAACAATTTGTTTTGTCTATTGGGCACACTGGCTGCATTACTGAGGTATATAAGCTTACTTAGAATCGTTTTTAAGTTGAAAAAAACTTTTATGTTGATTTTCTCTACTATTCTGAATAGTACAATACTTTATGTAGGGAAATATTTATATTTCCACACACTAAGTTCAAAGTGAACAGGGGAATGGGCATACTGGATTTCATCAGCAAAATATAAGGTGCATGAATTGTCCCCTCCCTTTTCTCTTATCACACCCTTTATGGCAAGTCTGATGGGGTATTTTATTATTATTTTGAACAAAAATAACCTTGCTTCTTATGAACCCCATGCAGTATTGAAGTCTCTCATGATCAAGCAACCTCATCAGAAATTATAATGAGCTAATGTTAGAGTTAATTATGGAAAAACCAGCAAAGACAAAAGAATTCTTCTCATCCTTTGTCACTACTAGAAAAGTATGCTCCAATGTCCTCAAACCTGACCGTATGATTTTAAAAAATGCATTTGTTCATTTGGAATAATTATACCAAGGTTAAATTTTATAAGGGCTAAGGACATTTAAATAAAATTTATTTCCAAGAACATGAGATTTGAACACAAATTCAATAGAATTTTTCTTCCGATGGAATTGATAGTGCCCATGAATTAGAAGATTAAAATGAACTACCTGCCCTAATACATTAGCATTCTTCACAGACAAAAATATTTAGTATAATTTAAAAGTGCAGTAACTATATTAATACTAACATTTTAATGTAATTTTAACCTATACTTAAAACAACTATTTTGTAACTGAATTATAAAATTCTGTTTACTATCTTTACGTAAAGCAAACACAATTCAGAAACTAAAATGAAGAAAAGTACACTGAGAGATCCAGATGCTATTTTCAATCATTTGAAATTATTGGTGTTCTATGTTAAGATGTATAAAATTAGTACTTACTTTTGATACTAAATCAATATTAAATCTTCTGCCTTCTTTAATAATCTGTGAGTAAGTAATTGTATTTTTCTTTGGTGGCTCTGTGTTGTCTTGTACTTTAGGCACATTTTCACTTGTCTCTTCCTCTGAAGTTTTATCATCACTAAGATTTTCTTTCTCTCCTGCTGCTTCAGCATCATTTACTTGTAGTGAACTCTCTGGATCACTGCTCTGAGGCTGTTCTGCTGGTGTTTCACAGCTCCGGGTGCTTAATGACTCATCTGCAGTAGGCAGGCAAGAAGCTTCTGCAGCCTCTGCAACCTCTGTGGACTTCACGGATGTCACAGAAGCATGACTTTTCTGCAGTGCACCAGCTTCTTCAACATCTTTGTGCAAATCCTGACTAATAAGAAATTATGATAATAATCAGTATCATGCTTCTGATATTTCTACTCTGCTCCAATTTCTTACTGCTTTAAACTTTTTGTGGTAAGTTTTATTCCTCTATCCTTTTGTCTTAAGTTCGAGGTACATACTGCTAAAGCTTCAACATGATATTTGAAATCACTGTTTCCTATTTATTATTGATATTTACTACTCCACTGAAAGCTTCATTTCCAAAGTTATTACTAGAGCAAACATTTTTAGTCTACTGTTATCTTGATACAACAGACTTCCATTCATCTTGCCTACATTGCTGGCAGCTTTAGAAAGGTCACCCAGGTGGCGTTGGCTTGAGAGTTATGAAGGATATAAGAGTAAAGGGGTCATAGAATCTTTCTCCATGGTTTTAGAAAGCTACAGAGGCCAGGCAACAGTGATGAACCTAAGAGGGCAAGAGACCCTAAGAGGCCTTTGTGTGAAACGTGGATTGCAGTGGAGACCCCAAGATGTTGGAGATGTCAGAGCCATGTTTGGTCCTCACTATGCCCCACTCCTCCCTCTGGGGATGTTAATGTGCATTCCGTGCTATTATATGTTAGAAGTGTGTAATCTGTTTTCTGATTTTACAGGTGGTTACTTATGAGACTGCCTTGAATCTCAGAAAAGACTCTCTGGGCTTTGGTTTTTTAAACAGTGTTGCAAAGGAATAAAAGGTGGTGATTTAAATGAGAAATTACCCCTGCTTAGTCTCAGGAATTTGAATACTTTGGTCCATGGTTGGTAGTGCAGTATGGGAAGTTTAGGAGATGTGGTCTTGCTGGAGGAATTATGTCATTGAGGGTGGGGTTTGAGATCTTAAGGCCTGTGGTTCAAGATGTGAGCTCTCAGTATCCTGCTGTAGCCAACATGTCTACTGCTTACTGCCATGCTTACCCACAATGACAGACTTATCCCTCTGGGACAGTAAGCCCAAATAAACTTGGTCATGATGTTTTACCACAGAAACATAACTGACATGTAAATATCTAGGACAAATTACTCTCAACCTGGATATGCTTTATCTTTTGAATTTCCCTAAGGGAAGGCTTTAATACCAAGTGTATATTCCTTAAAATATCTTCATAGAAGACCCCACTTCCAAGAGTAGTTCGGCAACACAAATTGGACTTGATATGAAAAAAAAAATAGGAGAAAACTCAAATTTAGGTAGTAGGGAGGTAAGAGTAGAGAGGGTGGATATGGGAAGAGTTGAAGGGAATGAACATGATCAAAATACATTGTATGAAATTATCAAAGAAGAAAAATATTAATTAAAAGTCTATTACAGGTAGTTTATGTCTAATAAACTCCAGATGAAAATAACATATATAGGCAAAGGTTTTTTTTCCTTCTCTTTTTGAAATTATAATATTATTACATCATTTTCCTCTTCTGTTTACTCCCTTCAAATCCTCCCAGATACCCACCCTGCTCTTTCAAATTCATGTCAAAAGCTACACCATTAAATTCTCACCAACATGACTTCCTAAACATGAGCTGAACAAGGAAAACAATAGACATGTAATCATATTTTAATATAAAAACACGTGTAGAAAGTAGAAAAAGTTAAGCCGGGCGGTGGTGGCGCACGCCTTTAATCCCAGCACTCGGGAGGCAGAGGCAGGCGGATCTCTGTGAGTTCGAGGCCAGCCTGGTCTCCAAAGCGAGTTCCAGGAAAGGCACAAAACTACACAGAGAAACCCTGTCTCGAAAAAAACCAAAAAAAAAAAAAAAAAGAAAGTAGAAAAAGTTAAGCCAAGGGAAAACAAAGTATTATAAAATTTGAAATTCTGGGTGCAATGGAAATGAAAGAATAGAAGGATAGTCACAGATTAAGAAATTAAACACCAGCATGCCTGACAACCAGGTAGCATCTCCACAAACCATATCCACACTTTCCGTTTCCCTAGACCCAATCCTTCTGGGTCCTCCCTAGTGCTGCAACAGAGCACCAGCTGCAGTCTCCATTCCACCCTGCCCACATCTCCTGTATGCACCAGAGACCACACCCTCCTGCCCTCCCTCCTCCCACTCATCACTATATCCTAGTGCCCAACTCTGGTGGACTCTACTTGCCCAACCAGAGGTCATGCCTGCCAGAAAACCAGGTGGGGTGCCATGGACCTTCTCCATTCTCTCTGCTACCCCAGGACCACTCTCTCAGGCTCATACCTAGAACTACAACAGAACATTAGCTTTGGTCTCCCTTCTGCCATGCCCACATCTCCTGTGGATCCCACCATCCATCCCCTCTTACACTCTCTCCCTCCAAGTCCACACTATATCCCAGGCCCCAACTCAAGTGGAGACCTGCTGCTCAGCCTCAGGTCATGCCTGCTAAAAAAGCAAGCAGGTCGCCCACAGAACTTCTCTACTCTCTATGTTCCCCTAGAACCAATCCCCCCCTCTACTCACTAGCACTGCAACAGATCACAAGCTGTGGCCTCCCTTCCCCCACTGCCCATGTATCTCATGGATACCACAGACAACCCCTGTTGACCTCCCTCCCCTGACTGCATTCCATCCTCCAACACCAGCAGGCATTCCCTGTGGACACACCAGCCAAGCAGGACAGTAAAGCAAGCAATACACAGCCACCACACTCTGACTATGCAGACAGGAAACAGAAACCAAGGAATAAAACACTCACCTACCAAGACAAACCCAGAAATCAGTACCTAGACCTATAATCACCCCAAACCCAGATGCCTAGATGCCAGGCAGCATAAGAATACAATCAATAAAAGCCAGGATAATATGTATCCACTAGAGCCCAGCTATCATGCCACAGCAGGCCCAGAATATTCCAACATAGCTGAAGCATAAGAAAAAGACCATAAAACCAACTATATGAAGCTGACAGAGGTCCTCAAAGAGGAAATGATTAAATCCATTAAAGAAATCCAGGAAAACACAATTGGAAGAAATGAATAAATCCCTTAAAGAAAGACAAAACAAACAAACAAACAAACAAACAAACAAACAAACAAAAACCAAGCAGTAGAAGAAAGGGATAAAACTTGTCAAGACTTTAAAATGAAAATAGAAGAAAACATACACTGAAGGAATTCTACAAATGAAATATTTAGGAATTCTAACAGCAACTATAGAGACAAACTTCACCAACAGAATACAAGAGATGGACCAGAGAATCTCAGACATTGAAGGCAGGATAGAAGAAACAGACACATTGGTCAAAGATAAATTCTAAATCTAAAAAATTCCTGACACAAAGCATCCAGGAACTCTGGAAATCCATGAGAAGACCAAACCTAAGACTGACAGAACTAGAGGAAGGAGAAGAAACCCAGCTCAAAGGCCCGGAAAATATTTTCAACAAAATCATAGAAGAAAAATTTCCTAACCTAAAGAAGGAGGTGCCTTTAGAGGTACAAGAAGCTTACAGAACACGAAATAGACTGGAACAGAAAAGAAGGTCCCCTAAACGCATAATAATCAAAACACTACACATACAGAACCAAGAAAGAATACTAAAAGCAACAGGGAAAAAGAACAAGTAACATATAAAAGAAGACTTGAAAAGCCAGAAGGGCCTGGAAAGATGTGCTGCATGCATTCTAAGAGACCACAAATGCTTAGCCAGACTCCTATACCAAGCAAAACTTTCAATTATCATAAATTGGGGAAAATAAGATATTCCATGATTTAAAAAAAACAAATTTAAACAATGTCTATCTATAAATCCAGCTACAGAAAGTGTTAAGAGGAAAACTCCAACCCAAGGAGGTTAAGTACACCCATGAAAACATAAGAAATAAGGAAATAATCTCACAACAGCAAACACACACACACACACACACACACACACACACACAC
>CABHPR010111274.1:0-14487 GCA_902168415.1 Peromyscus melanophrys
GCCCAACAGGTGCTGGAGATATTAATGGGGTTCCTCCAAGGATATCTCCAGGGTGTACTTGGTACTTGAGGAATTTTAGCCCAGTATGTCGTGTGGGTCAAGGTCTTGTGGCTTGAGGAATTTTAGCCCAGTATGTCGTGTGGGTCAAGGTCTTGTGGCTTGTGTCAAGGGTGTATTCTCTTTGCCAATACTAGTCCTCTGCTTCCTTGTACTAGAGGGTTGGAGGCTAAGTGTGAGCTGCAGGAGTACTGGTGTGTTTCCTTTCCTGGTGCTGGGCATGGAGCCCAGGGCCTTTGCACATGCTAGACAGTAGCTTAGCAACAAACCATGCCCCAGCCCCTCGCTCAGAGATGCCCCGGCCCTTGGACGTGGTGCCCCAGCTTCTTTTCTTTTCTTTTTTTAAGGTGTGTGTATGGACTTTTTGTTTGTTATTTTTATTTTACTTGTATGGATATTTTTCCTGCATGTATGTCTGGGTACCACCACATTTGTGCCTGACAGAGACCAGAAGAGGGTGTCGGATCCCCTGGATCTGAGGTTCCAGACAGTTGTGAGTTACTGAAAACTGAACCCAGCTCCTCTGGAAGAGCAGCCAGTGTTCTTTTCCACCAAGCCGTCTGTCTCTTCAGCCCTAAGCTGTGTTTATTTTTATTTTATGTGTGTGTCTGTGTGTGCTTGTCGATATGCATACCACGTGCATGCAGCGCTCTTAAAGGCCTGAGGGGGCGCCGTGTCCTAGAACTGGAGTTACTGGAACCTCACATGGGTGCTGGGAACCCAACCTGGGTTCCTTGCCTGTGGTCTTTACCACTGAGCCATCTCTCTAGCCCCATTTATTTCCTTAAACTTTTTTTTAAAGTGTGTGTATGGTGTACATGCATGTGTGCAGGTACACACAGAGTCCAGAGGAGAGGCCGACATGTGCCCCACCCTGTCACTGTCTAGTCCCTTGAGACAGGTCTCACTGCCTGGAGTTGGGCTGACAGGCAAGAAGCCTCAGCCATCCCCCTGCCTCAGTTGCTGGCAGCACTGAAGTTAACATGCATGTGTGTGTTCAGCAGGGCCTGGCCCTTTGTGAGGGTCTTGGCAGTTTGAGCTCTGGTCCTCAAGGGAGCCACCCCCACAGCCCTTCCTTTTTGTTTTGAGACAGGATCTTAGTAGGTTGTCCAGGCTGGCCCGGAACTGGTAATCCTCCTGTCTCAACTGCCACAGTAGCTGGGATCACAGGCCTGTGCCTTCAGGGGCTTGGAAGGACCCGGGCTGTCCCCTGCTCTTTCCTCCTGAGAGTCCAGGAGAGCCCTGTGGGTGTGGGGCCTGCCAGGACGGGGTGGCAGGACACAGGCCTTGGGAGCCTGAGGCTGGAGGGTTGTGAGTTCGAGGTCCATCTGGGCTCTATAGCTACAAGAATGGAGTGAGAGAGAGAGAGACTGGTCAGTCATCAAGGGGGCCATGGCCAGGTCCAGGCGCGCCAGGTTTCCCAGTTTCTCTCAGGGTCTGACGCCCAGGCTTCTGAACTTTCCGTTCTGGGTCATGTAGAAGGAGCAGCGTTCAAGGTCCTCTGAGGACCCTTGAGTAGCAGATACCAGGACGCCCCATGATTCCTGCTTCCTGGAATGAGCCCTGTCTCCATTCCCTGCACAGTGGCCCTGAGGATGCCGGTGGGGGACGCCTGTCCAGCAGGCGGCACTATGTGCAGCTGGGAGTCCAGAGCCACAGGTTGAGGGCAGCATTCCCCTGCCTCAGCCTCCTGCTTAGCACTTGGCCTTGCTCCCTTCCTAGTTCAGCTGTTAGGTGCAGCAGGTGGCCCCACACCCCCAAAGCTGTAGTTTTTTCTTAAAGACTTACTTTTTATTTCTAATGTGTGTCTGCGTGGGGTTGTATGTGTGTGTGGGAGCCCGAGGCCAGAGAGGACATTCATGCTCTGGAGCTGGACTTAGAGGTGGTCGCGGGTCAAACGCAGGTCCTCCAACGCCACAGTGAGCACTGACTGAGGAGCCGCATCGGCACCCCACTTGTCTCCTTGTGTCTGGTGTCTGTGTCTGTCTTTGTCTCAGTGTGTGTGTGCGTGTGCGTGCTTCTTTGTGTGTGGGTGTGGGTGTGCGTGAGTGTGGGTGTATGTGCGTGGGGGGGTGTGTGGGTGCGTGCGTGCGTGTGCATCTTGTGTGCGCGTGTGTAGGTCAGAGGCCACCATGCAGGGGTGAATTCTCCTTCCACTATGTGGGTCCCAGGACTAGCTCAGGTGTGCAGGCTCTGCTGCCGTCGCCTTCCCCTGCTGAGCCCTCTGGCCAGCCTGTTTTTCTCCACACTCTCACTCTAGCTCAGGAGGCCTCAAGCGCACAAGCAGTCCTCCTGCCTCAACTTCCCGAGGGCCAGGACGGCATGCCTGGCCAAGAGACTTCTGGGGATGGGCTGCTGTCCCAGCCTGTCTTCACCAACATTTAGAAAAGGCGGGGTTTTTGTTGTCTGTTTTGGTTTTTTTAGACAGTTATTCTGTGTAACTGGCTGGCTCTCACTCTGTAGCCCAGGCTGCCCTCGAACTCACAGAGATCCTCCTGGCTCTGCCTCCTGAGTGCTGGGGTTACAGGTGTGTGCCACCACCGCCTGGCTTGAAAAGTTGGTTTTTATTAGTTGTTTTCTCAGATTTTTATCTGCTTTATGCAGGTAACATTCTCATATCTCATATTTTACTAAAGCAGACAGTTGTGGTGGGTCCATCACCTGTGTATAGTCTAGAGCTCTCCATCTCCCTAAAGGCCAACCCATTCTCATAAGGCGTCTCCAGCCTGCAGCCCAGGTTCTGCTCTGAAAGCTTCCTGCCATGGCTTCCCTAGTCCACATCACTCCTGGACATGTGCTCCCCCTCTCTGCGGGGGATGGGTACACACACTTGGACCTTTGCTCTGCCTCCACCATCGCTGAGTGTGTCCTCAGAACTGCCTTGGTGTGACCATTGACGGGTTGTCCCTGGTGCAGCTGTGAAGGGTTTGCAGGGTGACTGGAGGCCAGGGACTGGGAGCGAGCTTGGGGCTGGGTCACGTGCCCTGGGGAAGCAGCCCACCTTGCTAAGAAATCCTCCAACCCCAGAGTCTCAGAGACTGCACCCCGCCCCCAGGGTGGGCAGTGCCTGGGGACAGAGATGACTGGCACAGCTGCAGGTGTAGGGGAGTGGAGGCCGGAGTTCCCGCTCAACACCCTGCGGGGCCTTCGTGCTCCACGTGGGCAGTGCAGTGGCCCACAGGGGACAGAGCCCCTGTGCGTCCTGTAAGGACCCTGGGTACTCAGTGTGCAAGGCAGTCACACACCTGAGTGAGGCACTGGGTCACATGGAGACCCGGGTTACAGTGGCAGGTGTCTCTCCCCGTGGGCCAGCTCTGAAGGACAGTGACGGCCGGCCACCTGGTCTGCTCAGCCGGCACAGGCTGGCTGAGAGCGGCCGAGCACCAGAAGAACAGATGAACGGTGTGCACACGCCTACTGGGGATGTTCCTGCACCCTGGGCCCCAGGCTGGGGGAGGTGACTTGGTCAGACCCCAGGCATCCAGGGCAGCTACAGTACCCCTGGGGTCCCTCGCTAACGGGAGCTGTCAAGACCCCTGCTCTGCTCATCTCCTGTGGCGGGAAGGCCCGGCACGCAAGAGTGAAAGGCCATCTGGGGCCTGTCCTGTGCCCGCTTCTGCATCTGCCACACCGGCCACCACTTACTGACTGGCTCCTTCTATCCTTTCTCAGGCCCTGGGTGCCGCCCCAGCTCCGCGGGTGTCTCCCACCCTCCCCCCACACACACTCAGAGGAAGAGCCCAAGGTCCTGGGGGTGAACCCGGGTCTCCCATGCACCTACTCAAAGGTTCCTGGACATAGGGTCTCTTGGAGACTATGGCCAGAGCTGTGTGTCTCGCAGGGAATTTGTGGTAACACAGTGAGAGCAAAGTGGGGTGGGGACGCCATTCCCGGGGTGCAGGGAGCTGGGCAACAGGCTGCTTGTTAGCCTGGGTGGATGGGAAGTCCCTGCCCTTGGCCCCTAAGGGCATCTGTGGAGCACAGGCTCCCGTCAGCACATGAGCTCTGTGGGACATCTGACTTAAGGTCACATATGAGGGGCCTTGGGTCCAGGCGCCCCCAGATGGTCACTGCTTCAGGAGCCGACCGAGCTCTGTCCTCAGGCCACTCACACAGCTCAGCTCTTCAGGCACCCTGTGCATTTCCAGGGCAGGTGGCAGTCCTGACCACATGGCTGCCACCAGTTGGGACAGAGGGAGAATGGGGTGAAAAGGCCTGGTGCTGTGCTGGGCCTGGGTGAGGGTGGTGCCAGGGCCTTGGGGGCAGCTGGCCGCCAGCCTCATCTCCCACCTGCTCCACGCTGGAGTGCCTTGAGCAGTCCCTGTTGTCCTGACTAGGAGTGTGGAGTGTTCCGGACTCTGGGGACATATGTCTGTCAGAACTTGGGGAGCTCCTGACATGGAGTAGGTGGAGACCAGGAATGCGGCTCGGCACACTGCAGGGCGCAGCAAGCCCCACTGTGACCACAGTGCAGTATGGCGAATCCCCACACTTGGTTCCAGGTGGGGGCTCTCCTTGGGTTCTTTGACACACAAGCTGTGGGGACCAGTTTTTCAAGATTTGTAGCCCCTGGAGGGTGTGACCAGTGGTTGAGGGCCAGATGAGCTGAACTTCCGTCCTTGGGGGAAGCTTCCTGGTGGCAGGAGCCCAAGGGCTTTCCAGTACCCAGTGCCAAGCAAGAGGACAAGCGTGCAATGGGGGGGGGTGGCTGGTGCCACCCTGGCTCCTGGTGGCACTGGCTGGGGCAGCCACAGGACCGATGGCCCCATCACCTCCGTGGCTCCACTCACTTTCATGTGCTCTTGGCCCCAGTGGGCACCGCACTGGGACAGCTTGGGCCCTGCTGGAAGCTGGGCACCATTGCATGCCTAGACACCCCCGCCCACAGCATCCTGGGATACAGCCAGGGTCAGGGTGCCTGAGGGAGACTGACACACAGCAGGAAGCTGCAGGACCCAGAGCAGCTCCCAAGGGTTGGCTGGGCCAGACTGGCCTTAGGAGGAGTGGGCCAGGCTTGGAGCCAGGCCCTGCTGCCTGATGGGAGTTCATGGGCCTAGGCCACCCGGCTGCTGGGTCAAGATTGCACCCAGGGACTAGGGACCAGCAGGAAGATTGTCACCTGGCCTCTGGGGACCAGGGAGCAAGAGAAAGTCCAGCCTCTCCCTCAGGGCCAGGCAGGGGGTGGGGTGGGTCTGCCCCGACAGACCAGGCAGGGTCTGTGACTCGGCTCCCCTGAAGCCCCTCAGCCTCACATCGCTACCGCTACACCTGTGCCCACCTAGCCCAAAGCTTTGTGTGAGTGGAAGATATTTCTGGGGCCATAGTGCTCAGAGCAGGAATGGTCTGGCTCCGCCCCCAAGTCGGCCTCAGCTCCAGTGGCTGTGAGGTGACACTGCCCTGGCCTCGCATCTCCCAGGCCTGGTTCATGTGAGCAGGCCGACCTTCTGCTTGTGCACCTAACGATGGACTTGAACTCCTGACCCTCCAAGCATTCCAGAGCAGCCTGGTACACAGTGAGAGCCTGTCTCCAGGGTGGTGGTTGGATTGAGTGGTGGGCGGCAGCCCCTCCTTCACCCCTGGTCTCTGCGACGTTTCCTGTCATGGAGCCCACAGTGTGGCCTTCTGTGTCGGGGTCCTCAAGGTCATGTTAGTGCCTTCCTGTTGATGGCTGAGTAATGCTCCAGTGTGTGGATGGACCTGCAGCTGTACAGGCTTTGGCATGGGGTCGTCCATCTCAGGTGGACGTCTAGGAATACAGCACAGTTCTCGGTCACAGTCCTTCAGCTGTGTGAGGGACTGGGCCTGAGAGAGTGCCAGGCTCCAGGGAGGCTGGGGAGTCGGTGTCGAATGAGGACCATGCTTCGGTCTGAGAAAATGGAGTGTCCTGGAGAAGGATGCTGGAGTGTCTCTTGCTTCCTTCTGCCTTTTGTGTTTCTCTGTATTCAGTGTGTTCAGCCTTGGGGGGAGGGAAGGCTCAGGGCTCAGGCCAGAGGGGCCTGTGGGGTCTGGGGCCTAGGGCAGGCGGGCATGGAGACGTGGGCAGCCCTGGAGCTCTGCACTGGGTGCTGCAGCAAGGACTGTCCCCAGGCTGTGGGGGCCTTTGCCTTTTCTGGTCTGCCATGGCATATTAAAACCACATAGTGTGGCAGGCCGAGGACCTGGTCCTGTGTTAGCAAGCAATATCCCACAACCTGGGATCCTGGGCACGACAGCCTGTGGGCTCTGCCTGGCTGACCACACCCCTCCCACCTCAAGTGTAAGGTGTCTGAGTGGGCACCAAGGGTCATGGGTCACGGTTGCTCCAATTGCTGATGAAGGCTATGTCCCCAATTCCCCCACACTCATGGCTTGGTAGTGGCCCCACCTCCCCGCCAGCACTGGTCACTCCAGGGACTGAGGCTCACCACACATGACACGCTCAGGTGCATGCAGGGCCAGCCTGAGGCTGCTGGAAAGGCAGGACCAGAATGGGTCCCGCTACCCACCCACCACCCACCCCTGGGGCACGGCACCTGCTTCCAGGCTAAGGGATGCTGAGTCCTTGACACCTGCGATGTGCTCCCTAGGCACGGGGACACACATTCTCCTTTGCTTCCGGCTACATGAGACCTTGTATCAAAAATAAAATTTGCAAAACAACCTGCAGCCTGTTTTCTTGGCCGTTGTGTTTACGGGCCTGGGCTGCTATGAGCTTCCTTCTGCTACCCTGCAGGCTGCCCTCGGCTGCGGGCCCCGCCCCGCCCGCCATGGACCAGGACTATGAGCGCAGGCTCCTGCGACAGATCATCATCCAGAATGAGAACACAGTGCCGTGTGTGAGTGACGGGCCGCCCCTGTACGAAAGGGCACCGCGCATGGGCTGAGGGGCCCGCCCTGGGGGTCACGCAGCTAACCCCCCAGTCCTCCCCCAGGTCTCAGAGATGCGGAGGACCCTGACACCAGCCAACTCCCCAGTGTCCTCGCCCAGCAAGCATGGTGACCGCTTCATCCCCTCGCGGGCCGGAGCCAACTGGAGCGTGAACTTCCACAGGATCAATGTGAGAGCCGGGCTGGGCAGGGCGCGGGGCCTGCCACCCTGAGGTGGGCACAGCCCCGTGTTGCGGTGCCCCTCACGGGTTCCTCTCCCGTAGGAAAACGAGAAGTCCCCCAGCCAGAACCGCAAGGCCAAGGATGCCACCTCAGACAACGGCAAAGGTGAGGGTCGGCCCCGCCCACTCAGCCACAGGCCCCGCCCAGCTAGTCGGCCCGCCCCTTATGCCCCGCCCCACCGACTCCGCCCGCCCTGCAGATGGCCTGGCCTACTCTGCGCTGCTGAAGAACGAGCTGCTGGGCGCCGGCATTGAGAAGGTGCAGGACCCGCAGACGGAGGATCGGCGGCTGCAGCCATCCACGCCTGAGCACAAGGGCCTCTTCACGGTGAGCCAGTGGCAGCCAGGTGCCCCCGGGGGAGGGGGCTGCGCGGGGGTGGGGTGGGGTGGGGGTCCGGACCTGTTCTGTGCTTCTGTGCCCTCCTGCCCAGTATGTGTCAGCTTTGGGGTGCTCAGGGTTTCCAAGTCCCGAGGCTACAGCAGCCGCTCAGTACGGTGTCCCTGCCCCCAGTATTCCCTCAGCAGCAAGCGCTCGAGTCCTGATGACGGCAACGATGTGTCCCCGTACTCCTTGTCCCCTGTTAGCAACAAGAGGTGAGCCAGGGCCGGGACCGAGGGCCCCCGCAGGTGGTGACGGGGCGGGACACGGGGCTCTGGGGCGGCAGCGAGCGGTGTCCTGCTGTCCCCGCAGTCAGAAGCTGCTGCGGTCGCCACGGAAGCCCACGCGCAAGATCTCCAAGATTCCCTTCAAGGTGCTGGATGCGCCGGAGCTTCAGGACGACTTCTACCTCAACCTGGTGGACTGGTCCTCCCTCAACGTGCTCAGTGTGGGCCTGGGCACCTGCGTGTACCTGTGGAGCGCGTGCACCAGCCAGGTGGGCGCCCAGGAGGGAGCAGCCTGCAGAGAGCCACCCTGCCTGTCATTCTCCCTCTACCCTCCAGGTGCCCCCCCATACCCCCACTGCCCCCTGAGGCAGGAAGCACCGTGGGCTCTGGGGTGCTGGTCTCCTTGCCAGACTCTGAGGCCATCTCTGTGCTGAGTGGTGCCTGGAGAGGCACAGCAGAGGGATGGGTCTGAGGGCCAGCCCATCAGTCCCTCACTCTGCCTCCTGCTCACAGGTGACCCGGCTCTGTGACCTCTCTGTGGAAGGGGACTCGGTGACTTCCGTGGGCTGGTCTGAGCGGGTGAGTAAGGAGGGTGGAGCCACCTGACCCTTGGATCTTCAGTAAGGCCACTTAGCTGAGGGCTCTCTTCCCTACCACACGAGCACCCACCTCCTGACCACGCCTCAGCCGTGTGTGTGAGACTGCTCTGCTCCTCCAGTGGCCTGCAGTGCTGGGGTGGCCGGTGTGTGTGCCCCAGCACAAGGCTGGACCAGTGATGGCCGCGTGGTGACGGCTCCCGGAAAGCCCCACGGAGGGTTTGAGCAGAGCAGTTTGTTGTGGGTGTGGTGGCTCCCACAGATAATCCCGGCACTCCAGAGGCTGAGGCTGGAGGATTTCCCTAAGTTTGAGGTCAACCTGGGTAACATTTTGAGTCTATGGCTAGCCTGGGCAACAGAGTGAACCCTTGTTTTAAAAAGCAAAACAAAAAACATGAGCTATAGAGACCCCCCTGCATCTCCGGTGAACACAAGATGAGCAAACTTCTCATCCCCACACCCACCTGATGGCCTCCTGGCCACACTGTCACCCTAGGGGAACCTGGTCGCGGTGGGCACACACAAGGGCTTCGTGCAGATCTGGGACGCGGCTGCTGGGAAGAAGCTGTCGGTGCTGGAGGGCCACACTGCGCGAGTGGGTGAGGACCTGGCCAGCCCAGCCGCGCCCTAGGGCCGCAGCCCGGGACCAGGCCCAGGCTGACCTCCTGTCACCCTGTAGGGGCGCTGGCCTGGAACGCAGACCAGTTGTCATCTGGTAGCCGTGACCGCATGATCCTGCAGCGGGATATCCGCACACCGCCCCTGCAGTCAGAGCGGCGGCTGCAGGGCCACCGCCAGGAAGTGTGTGGTCTCAAGTGGTCCACGGACCACCAGCTCCTGGCCTCGGGGGGCAATGACAACAAGGTAGGACGCCTGTCACCCTCCCCGTCCACCGTTCAGCAGGCCCCACAAGAACCTGGGATGGGGTAGCCTTAGGCCCCCAGGGAGGGGCTTCACAGGTCCTTTCCTAGATATTCAAAGCCCACATCCCTGGGGTCCCCAGAGTTGGCCGTGGGGTGTGCCTGCACCCTGCCCCTGGGCTGCCCCCTTCCCCCAGGCAGCCCATCACAGCCCCGGCCTGCCCCCTGCCCCCGGGCGGCCAGTCATAGACCCGGCCTGCCCCGCAGCTGCTCGTCTGGAACCACTCCACGGTGAGCCCAGTGCAGCAGTACACGGAGCACCTGGCGGCCGTCAAGGCCATCGCCTGGTCCCCACACCAGCATGGACTGCTGGCGTCTGGCGGTGGCACAGCCGACCGCTGCATCCGCTTCTGGAACACCCTGACGGGCCAGCCCCTCCAGTGCATCGATACCGGCTCACAAGTGTGCAATCTGGCCTGGTCCAAACATGCCAACGAGCTGGTGAGCACGCAGGGCTGGCGCGAGCGGGGTGCGGAGGTGGTCCAGCCCAGAGCAGCTCCAAGCACACAAGCCCTCTGCGGCTCTGACACCCAGTCTCCACACTAGGTGAGCACACACGGCTACTCGCAGAACCAGATCCTCGTGTGGAAGTACCCGTCCCTTACACAGGTGGCCAAGCTCACTGGCCACTCGTACCGGGTTCTCTACTTGGTGAGTGTCGGCTGCTGTTGCCCTCAGCCCCCTGCAGCTCCATGTGGTGGGCTTGTCACTGGATGGCCAAGGGTGTGACGCACCAGCCTTCCAGCTGTCTGCTCTTAATCTCAGGAGCAAAGCCACCACTAACCACTGTCCCCCGTCCTGGGATGCGGGAAGTGGAGGAATCCCCCCAACAGACCTCGAGCCACCTGGCCTCTGTCCAAATAAGTGTCAGTGTCCCTGGCCGCCTGGTAGGCTCAGTTATGTCTTGCCCAGCTCGGGACCCACCACTGCAGGGGCCTGTGTGCCCTGCGCCCTCAGCCCAGGGTCTGTGTCCCCTGGCACCTGCCTGGCTTCTGCCTGGGTCTCAGAACCTGCCTGCTGCAGCTGGAGAACAACCAGGGCCCTCTGTCCCCTCTGTAGGCCATGTCCCCTGATGGGGAGGCCATCGTCACCGGGGCTGGAGATGAAACCCTGCGGTTCTGGAATGTTTTCAGCAAAACACGCTCTACAAAGGTAACGTGGGTGGGTGGTGACTGTGCATGCCCACCCTGCTGTCACGCCTCTTGGTTCTCAGGGCACCCTGGCACACAGTCACTCATGTTCCCTGTTCCCAGGAATCCGTGTCTGTGCTTAACCTCTTCACCCGGATCCGATAGGCCCGCGGGCGGGATGCGCAGCCCCATGGGGCAGAGATGGAGCAGCAAGCATGCATGGGCCCTGCTGTCCCTGCAGTCCTCAGAGGCATCTGGCGGGCGGGAGCCGGGCCGGAGACCCCAGAGTCTCATTAAACGCCTCGTTGTGAGCTGTGGAGCCAGTGTCTGGGACAGGGACACGGGGACCCTCAGCCACCGGCTGCACCCCCTTCTTGCTGGCCGTCAGCGCTCAGATGGACACTTGTGACCTCCCTGTCACCACTGCCCGAGCCATATTGGACACAGCTGAGCAGGAAGCCCGAGATCCCATCAATTCCCCAAACCCAGTGTCACCTGGGGACCTGGGGACCAGAGCCATCGCCCCTGCAGCCACCCCAGTCTCACCCAAGCCGGAGCATCCTGGGAGGCGCTGGCGGGGACCTGCGCCTCTCGCCCTGACGTCCTGATGCGTTCCACCCCATGTCTGTGTGCACCTCCTGTGACCCCATGCCTGTCCGCGTGCCTCTTCCCAGCCAGCTGCCTCGTCTGCCGTCCACCTCCTTTTGGCCTTCTGGAAGCTTCCCAGGCCTCCCTGACCTCAGACCCCGTTTCTGCCGCCCCTCCTCACCTGGGGACACTGCAGATCCCCGGTGTGTGGCTGGCCCTGGTGTGTGCACGTGTGTATATATGTATCTGTGACGCCCTGGGTCTTCGCGTGTTTTGTTGCTTGTTCCAACTGATGGCCGGACCCAGGTCACTGTGGGGTTTGCCGCCTGCGGGGCGGGGGTGTGGCCTCCTGTCAGGCTCTAGTAGATATTCTTAGCAAAGCCCAGGCCAGTGGCCTCAGTGGGTGCTGTGCTCGCTAGCAGGGACTTCATCCCAGCAAGACACCGGCTCGGCCTGTCAGGAGTTCAAAGTTCAGGGTCACCTGCTGCTACTCACAGTCTGGACTTTGCCCTGTCACCAAAAGCAAAATGTCCAATCGGGACCCTCAGCTGTGTGCTGGTGCAAAGGTCCCCTGTTGCCTGTTCCTGGTGGGAGCTGGCCACACAGGAGACGTGCAGGGGACCTAGATGCAGTTTGATGTCCCAGGTGGGTGGTACAGGAGGCTCCCCCTGGACAGAGTGGCCTCGTCCATCTGTCCACCTCAACACCAAACTTGTCACAGAGTCTGGGCTGGTCTCCAGTGGGCAGCCAGATGTGAAGGGTGAGGGCCAGTGGGGGGCCTGCGCAACGCACAGCAAGGTTGTAGGTTGGCCTTAGGTAAAGCTGACAATACTTAGCTGAGTTGGGGGTAGAGGAAGAGGTCCAGAACCCAAGCCCAACAGAGCCTTCCAGAACGACAGGCAATCGGGTATGGCCTAGACCCCCACCCACAACATGGTTTGCCACAGTGTCCCTGGGGAAAAGCCTGCCATGGGACTCCAGAGGTCTAAAGCATGGCTGGCTGTGTGCCCAGCCCTGAAGGGAGCAGTGCTCAGATGTGCCCTTCTACCGTCTGGGCTTTGGCACAGTCTGCACAAAGACCCTGGGTCAGGACAGGTGACCAGAGTTGACGTCTGTGCTGTGGACCCTGGTGCCCTGGCAGCTGCCACCTGATACAGCCCTGCCCATGGGCAGTGGAGTGCATTTGGTTGTGTTGGCATTTGTTTATTGTAGTGAAATACACAAAGCGTACAATGTACCATCATAAAATGAGCTGGCCGATGGATTCAGCATCTTCAGCTACATAACAATCACCGCTAACTCCAGATCAATCTATGACCAAAGAGGCAGGCCCCAACCACAGCCCCCACACGTCCACTTCCCTCTATGGAGGCCTACAGTGGAATTCCCTGTCAGGGAGCTCACACTTCATGGCCATTGTTTCCGGGCCCCTTGCTGAGCGCCATGTCCTTAAGGTTCCTCCAGATTGGCTGACAGTCATGGACAGTCTCCTGTCCATGGCTAAGTATTGGTCCAGAGCAGGTACCCATCACCCAGCAGAATCCCCCTGGCTCACACTGAGTCCCACTGAGCACAGTGCCTTCCTTGTGGTGTCCAGAGGACAGAAGGGTGGGGTGGGTAAGGGTAAAGGCTGGCACAGAGCATGGCTTCCTGCTGTGGGACAGGGAGAGAGCAGAACATCCAGATGTCCCCATGTAGGGAGCTGGCGGAGGCAAAGACCCCAAGCCCCACTTTGGTCCTGATGGCTCCAGCCCCACACCAGGAAGTAGGCCGAGGTCATGGGAACTCTGCCCACTCCCCTGTTGCTGGGACACCTTTGTCCCTGTCAACAATGGCCCCAGGGCCTTGTTGGTCTGAGCCTCTGAGAAGCAGGGGCAGACATGGAGAACCTGAGGCGGGAGGCCTCCCAGCCATTTGTCCCCTCGGGCACCCTTGAACTCTACTTCCCTGCCCTTCAGAACAGGTGGGTCCCTGCATTTGGCACCCCCTTCACCCAGGCACCAGCTGGCCCACCTCCTAACCTGCAATCAAGGTGGTTGAGATGCAGGCTGGGCTTGGAAGCTACTAGGCTCAACAACATAACTCCTTCCCCAGCTTGGCCACTAGTGTGTGTATGTGTGTGTGTGTGTGTGTGTGTGTGTGTGTGTGTGTGTGTTGGGGAGGTGAGATCTCATGTAGCACAGGTTGGCCTCAGCTTCACCATGTAGCTGAGGATGACCTTGAACTTCTGATCCTCCTGCCCCCTCTTCCACAAGTGCTGGAATGTGCCACATGATGTACATTTTTAAATTTGACACAGGATCCTTCTGGGTAGCCCAAGCTATTCGTAAACTCCCAAAGCCCTTGCTCAGCATGCTGAGCATGGGTATGTGCTACCCAGCGAAACAGTCCCCTTTCACAGGCCTTTCATACTTTGGACTTTTGTGGCACTGATGACAGTCCCAGGGGTTCACCATGGAGCCACCCCAGCCCTAGTTTGGGCTTTGAAACTGTAGGGGCCACACCCCCTCCTCCACTGCGAATTCCTTAAGCCTATCACTGCATGGGCCTTGACGAGCGGCACTCACAGTACCATCTATTGGGAGCTTCCTGCAAAGCGCGGCCCTGGCTTGGTCCCCTGGTGACGCCAGAAGCCAGGCTCATGCCTGTTATACAAGCACTTGGGAGACTGAGGCAGGAGGATTGCTTCAAGGTCAACACTGACAGTGAGACCTGCCTCAAAAATAAGCAGGGCCATGCTGGCTACATGAGACACTGCAGGTGGGGTGGCGCACGGAGGAGTCGCTGGGCAGAGACGGAGTGACCCTCACCCCACAGCACCTTTAAAGGGGTCAGACACCCTTGAGACAGGGAAACAGGCTGGGAGCAGCAGGGCTTCGGGCTCAGTCGCCGTCCTCCTTCAGCAATGACTACCTGTCCCTGGAGGGGCCCCGCTGGGCGCCAGCCATCAAGCAGGCCACGCGCTGGAAGTTCACGCCCATGGGACAGGACGCGGCCGGCCAGGTGTGGTTCACCGGCCTGACCAACTCGGAGCCACGCGAGGCCTGGTACGTGCTGCCCAATGCGCTCGACAGCCCGTACCGCGAGGCCCACGCGCGCTGGCACGGTTGCTTCGAGAGTCACCAGCGCGGACTGCCCTCCGGTGAGTGCCACGCCCCCCGCCGCGCACACCCGTGGGTCCCACGCTGACCCCGCCCTCGCTTCCCTGCAGCCTACACGCAGCACCTGCGGGAGACGGCCTTCTGGGACCCCACGCTGCCTGCGCAGTACCTGGGCGCGAGCACGCGCTGGGGGTGCGTGCCCTGGAGGGACAGGCACGTGCGCGGCAAGGAGTTCGGTGAGCGGCGGGATGGGGACTGGAGGGAGGCCGGGGCGGGGTGCGCCGGTGACCTCAGCACTCCCAGGGCAGAGGCAGCCTGGGCTACAGGGGGTCAAACTTGAAGAGACCCTGTGTCAAAACAGCAGGGGGGAAAACAAAACAGTAAAGCGCCGGGCAGCAGGT
>CABHPR010111275.1:0-12858 GCA_902168415.1 Peromyscus melanophrys
CTGGGCCCCTCCTGATCCCAGTTTCATCTCTACAGACTTCTTCACCTTCCTGAGATTGCCACCCCTCTGTCCCCCAAAGCCACTCTCCTCCGGTCACTTCATGGGGTCAGATACACACTGCCTGTCTAAATCCATGACCCTCAACACAGTCTCATCTTATACAAGAGGAAACTGGCTTAGTGGTGAGACAGCCTGCCCCAGGTACTGCCCCACCTGCAGGCACCAGGATTCACATCCTGGCCTTCTGACCCTTTGCCCCCCTCCCCCGCTCCTGTCCCCTTGTCCCCCTCCCAGTCCTTGCAGAAGCAGGCTCTGGACACCACACTGAGAACTCAGCAGGAACTGAACACCTAGCAAGGTGGGCAGTGTCTGGTGCCTCCTGGCTCAGCCATAACTGCCATGAACCAGGGTCACTGTTCCAGTAGCACCCCCGGGGCAATCTTGGTGCATATACATTGAATGTCCAGAAGCTGTTCTTCCATGCTAGGGTCACATGACCTATATCATGTCACATAGCTCAAGACCAGACCCTGACCCTGCCTCTGATATGTGTGGTGCAGGGCTGGGTGCTGGCTTCTCTGAGATTGCGGTGAACACATCTCCCTGTCTGACCCCTTAGGAGACACTGGATAACTGTCTCCTACCCTGGCTTGGCCACCAGCTCCCATCTCCTGGGTCATGATGGGGCAGGGCGCATGTCTGGCCCATAACTGGGCCCTGGGTTGCACCCCCAGAATCACACACACACCAAACAAACTAACAAAAAACCCCAAACTCCAACCAAGTAAATTGACAAAGGGGGAGCAGTTGGAGCAAGAGCACTGTGTCACAGCTCCCCCTAAGACTGCAGTGAGCCGTGCAGCGGGGCCACCAGACCCAGCTGTGTGCAGCCAGACATGGGGCGGGGGGCTGGGGAGATGGCTCGGTCAGCTACGTCCTTGCCTCACAACTGTGAGGACCTGAGTTCAGCCTCCAGAACCCACATTAAAAAAGACGGGCTGCCAGGCGGTGGTGGCTCACGCCTTTAATCCCAGTGCTCGAGAGGCAGAGGCAGGCGGATCTCTGTGAGTTCGAGGACAGCCTGGGCTACATAGAGAAACCTTGTCTCAAAAAATAAAAACAAACAAACAAAAGACCAGGAATGTGGCCAAAGCTTGTAACCCCAACACCCACACAAGTATGCCTCCATAGATACATGCATGTAAATAGATAGTAAATGTAAAAGGTACCTCCAGGATTCAGCCACTGAAACAACCTAGTGCGCTTCCAGGGCTCCTTAACACCCCCAGCCCCTGGGTGCCCCCTCATCTGGCAGCTGGCACCTTTCAGAGGTTCCAGAGTAGGACTCGGATCTGTCCCCCACCTCAGCACCTGTTGCCCAGGCCTCCCTAGCCATGGTTAATAATTTACATCTCATTTGCATCCCTCCCACCCCCAGCTGAGCATTGATCTTGGTGCACAGTCCTGCCCCACACAAACTCAACAGAGGCTCCTGGTCCTTTGAGAGTGAACTGAGCCTCCAAGGGACCAGGGCACTCAGCAAGCCTTATATCTGTCCCCACACTGCTCCAACCAAAGCTCACAGCCTCCCCTCCCCACCTCACTTGGTAACTTGGAGACAGGCATTGACCTTCTGTGCCATGGGACAAGCAAGCCACCTGACTAGGAATAACCTGCAAAGGGTCTGACCTTGAGTGAAGAATAGGCTCCTCCAGACCTGTCAGGGCTGAAAGGGAACCCACGGTGGCCTGTGCTTATGACTTTTGAAACTTTTCCTTTGCATTTATTTTGTTGGGGGGCACATCAGTATCATGGCACACATGTGGAGGAGGTCAGAGGACAACTTGGTTTGGCAGCTAGCACCTTTTCCACTGAGCATCTCACAGTTCCTGAACTGATTTCTTTTTAGACAAGGCTCTTGCTATGTAACAGGCCGGCCACGAGCTTCAGACCCTGTGCCTCAGCTCCTCCATGCTGAGGTCACAGCCCAGCACCATCAGGCCCAGCGTTGCTAGCTTTTTAATAAATATTTCATTGTAAAGTACAAATAAAACTTACTATGTTTTTTAGAGATTTACTTTTAGTTTCGCGTATGTGTGTGGGTGTGCGGAAGTGCGGGTGTTCAGGAGGCTGGAAGAAGGCACTGGGGTTAAAGTTGGTTGTGAGCCTCCATGGGGGTGCTGGAACTGAAGTTGGTCCTCTGCAAGAACAGAATGTACTCTTAAGCTCTGAGCCATCCTGCGGCCCCTCTGGCTTTCCGTGTGCTCCCTCCCCAACCTGCCTTTCATTTCCTGCTTTCTCTGCCCTTAGCCTCCGGGAAACCTTCTCTATCCAGGAACAGACCTGTGTGTGCCCCAGATGTGGCTCTGCCCTCCTCTTCACAGGCTGTCTTCAGGGTCTGCAGGTCTTGAAGAGACCCATGCAGACAGTCTTTGGTGCCAGCATGCTGGGCCTGGCTCCCAGGAGTCCCCAGTGGGGGACGTGGAGTCTGATGTATGCACCCCAGCACTGGGTGGATGGAGTTCAGGGAGGAGGTTCTCAAACAGAGAATGGGAAGGACAGAGAAATGGTTCCCCCAGAACCTGTGGCTTTTGTCCCTACTTTATCCACTAGCAGAGAGGTGAAGTGACCAGCCGGTGATCACACAGCAAGCCCTGCGAAGGGGCGGGGTTTTCTAATCCCAGGATAAGTGGGCCCCCAGAAAGCTTTCAGCCCTTCCCTGCTGGCTGTGGTGACTCATGCCCGTCACCACAGCACTGCGGCAGTGAAGTCAACCAGACCTGCAGAGTGGGACCCTGTCTCAAACAGCCAGGCAGACGCACATGCCTGACATCCCGCACCGAGGCAGGAGGGTCAGAAATGTAGGGTTATCCCTTTGTTTTGTTCCTAATACAAGGTCTCTTTATGTAACCCTGGCTGTCCTGGAACTCGCTCTGCAGACCAGGCTGGCCTCTAACTGAGCGATCCTCCTGCCTCTGCCTCCCGAGTACTGGGACTAAAAGCATTTGTCACCACGCCAGGCTCAGGGTTGTTATTACATAAGTAATTTGAAGCCAACTTCGGCTCCTCACAGGAGAGAGAGCAAAAAATCCAAGAAGCAAAGAGCCTTCTCTTTCAGACGTCCTCGTCCCTCGCTCCATCCACTCATGTGCCGCCTCACCTGAATAACCAGAGGTAGTAGCTTGACGGTCCCTCCAGGGACACTGAAGGTGATGGGATTGAAGGGGTCCGGGGCAGTGGGGCGAGCCTCTGTGGGTGTGGGGCGTGACTTTGTGTGGGCGGGTTGGGCCCTGGCCGGGGCCCTGCTGCAGCTGCCGCCCTCGCCCTCACGTAACCAGAGCCTGCCGGTTGCATCAGAGCCAGGGGGAGGTGGCCAGGTAAACAGCGGGGCCCCGGGGGGCCGAGGCTCCCCAGGCTCCTTCACCTACAGGAGCCTTGTTCTTCATCTCGGAGCCCAGGCAGAAGCCCCCAGGCTGGGCGCGGATCTCGGTGTGTCCTGGGGACACCTGTGAGTGTGGAGTGAGCAACTGGCGAGGGCAAGGGACGAATCTTCTTTGAGTCTGAAGAGCAAGTTTGTAACTGTGGGAAGTGGTTCACTGCTGTCATCCAAATGCTTAGGGGCTAAGGCAAGAGGACTGCCCTGAGCCCTGAGTGAAACACGGTCGGGGGTCTGGGAAATTGTGCTGAACCTACAGACAGGGTTCCAGTTACACAGGTGTGGAACAAGGCAGAGGCCGCCGGTCGGCTGTGCTCCCGCCCCACACCACAAAGTCCTTCCTTCACCCGGGGGCAAACTCCTCATGTTGGAAAACCCACTGCAGATGTCCCCGTTTCCGGAAGCATTTCCCCACGCTCCTGGTATTGCTCTCCTCCTGGTCTGACCTCCCAATGTCCGCGCTGGCCCAGCCCCGCCTCCCAAGATTTGGGGAGTGGGGAATACAAAGACACTACTCCCGCCGTCCTGGGGCCTTCACTCCACAGCCAGCTTTGTCCCTGACCTCTGATCCTGTAGTTCTTTTCCCTATGACGCTCACCTCAAGCACTTCTGGCCTGGGTCGTCTTCTGGCCATGGCCCTATGCAGGATGGTGCTGGGACTCCAGGCTGAGGGTGGATGGGAGTCCTAGAAGGCACCACACAGTGACCTTCCCTCGGCAAAGCCAGAGGTGAGCTGAGACAGGGGCATGGTGGTGGAAGACCAGAAGAGGACAGGGTAAAGTCACAAGGTCAGCAGGGTCCCGTAGAAGTCCAGGACACTGGCAGGAGGCACAGCTGGGGGGCTACATTGGTGATCCCAGGCCCTGTGAAGTGGGTCCAATCTCAGAAGGCCGTGAGCTAGCATTAAAGGCTGCCTGGTCCCATTTGCCAGCAGAATCAGGGCTCCAAGGAATTATTTTATTTATTCATTGGACAGTCTCAGTCAGTAGCCTAGGCTGCCCTGGAACTTGAAGCAGTGCTGCCCTGCCTTGTTAATCCCGAGGTTACATTGGCGTTGTCTGTCCTTTCAGTGTTGGGGATGGAAGGTGACTTGCTGCAGGCCAGGCAGGCACTCCATCACATCCTCATGCCTCTTATTTACTCACATATTCATTTTCCGCCACGGTGTTACCAAGTCGTCTGGGCTGGCCTTAGACTCACCATCCTCCTGTCTCAACCTCCTGAGTACCCGGGCCCAATTTATTTATTTCTTTATTTAGAGGCAGAGTCTCAGAATGGCCCAGGATGCCCTTGATCCAGAAACTTAGCATACTCCAGCTGGAAGAGCTGGGAGGAGACTGTGTCATCAAAACAGGCGGCAGCGCTGGACCACTCCTGTGTGTGGTCCAGGCTAACAGTGGCAGAGTTCTGAACAAGGTCCAAGTTAAGGCCAGGGTCACTGTGAGGTGACCTCACGGAGAAACCCAGTTGTTTACATGCATCCTTGCCCTGTATTGTTTTTTAAATCATCTTTATTTATATAGATATGTGGGCCACAGTGTGGGGATGTCAGATTCCACCATTCAAATACCAGGGATTGAACTCTGTTCATCATAGCAGTTTCAACTGGCCACCTGACCCTGTTTTCTTTTTCCCTTTATTCCCCTTTCTTTTGTATAATTTATTTATTTTTATTTTATGTTTATTGGTGTTTTGCCTGCATGTATGTCTATGTGAGGGTGTCAGATCTTGGAGTTAGAGACAGTTGTTAGCTGCCATGTGGGAGCTGGGAATTGAACCCTGGTCCTCTGGAAGAGCAGTCAGTTCTCTTAACCGCTGAGCCATCTCTCCCACCCCCTTTCTTTTGTTTTTTGTTGGTGGTGGTATTTTGTTTTGTTTTGTTTTCCAGACATGGTTTCTTTGTATAGCCCTGGCTGTCCTGGAACTCGCTTTGTAGACCAGACTGGCCTCGAACTCACAGACATGCACAGCCAAGCCCTGCTTCTCTATTCTCAGGAGTCTCCCAAGCATCCGCCCCTATGCAAATGAGTCCCACCTCCGTCCAATCACCTCTCGGGGGCGGGGCTGCGCGGGAAGGCGGCTGCGGCCGGGCGGGAGCGGAGCTCAGTGCTGCAGCAGCAGGAGACGCTTGGACTAGCTGGGCGCAGCAGGTGCGGCCGGCGGGGACCTACTCCCGGGACTGCAGAGGTGTACGCGGCTCCGGGCACGGTGGGTGCAGAGGGCAGTGTGTGTGTGCGGTGTCTGAGGCATAGGGGGCCTGGGTTTCAGGAGTGTTTGCTGAGTAGGGTCTCGGTCTAGCCCAAGCTAGTCTGGAAGTTACTATATAGCCCAGGTCAGCCTCAAATTCACTGCAGTCCTCCTACCTCAGTCTCCAGAGTGTTGTGATCACAAGCCTGTGACCACACTCAACTGTTGGAGGCTTCTTCCCCTTGAGAGGAGGGAATTTGAGACAGGGTCTTACTCTTTGTCCAGGTTAGTCTGGAATTCACTATGTAGCCCAGGCCAACCTCAAACCCTCCTTCCCTAGCGGTCCAAGTGCTGGGATCTCAAGTGTGACCACACTCCATGGTTTGAGGGTTCTTTTGGGAGTTTGAGAAAGGGTCTATCTGTAGCCCAGGTTGGCCTAGAAGTCTGTGTAGCCGTGTTTGGTGGTACATGCCTTTAATCCCAGTAAGGCAGAGCCAGGCAGATCTTTCCAGGCCAGTCTGGTCTATATAATGAGCCCTAAGCCAGACAAAGCTATATAGTGAGACTTTGGCAAAGAAAGACACCTCTGTAGCTCAGGCTAACCTAGACCCCATGGCAATCTATTTTTGGTCTCTCAGGTGTCACAATCACAGATGTGTACCCATTGATGGCTGTGTTTGTGAATTTCTTTCTTTTGGGTAGAGGGGGGTTGAAAGGTTGAGATAGGGTTTCTGTATGTAGCCCAGGCTAGCCTTGAGCATTCGTCAATCCTACCTCAGTTTCCAAAATGTGAGATCACAGATGTGTCCCTGCTTGAGGCACTGTTTGAAGTTTTGGTGAGGGTTGGTTCTGTGATGAAGTTACGTCTCTGAGCTGAGACACCCCTCTTGGGGTGCACACCACTTGGCAGCCATTGCCCATTTTCCTTCGGGCATGTGTCTTCCCTAGAAACTGCATCGGGAACAATTCACAGACACTGAGCCAGTGTCCCTTTCATGGTCCTGACCTGCTCCCTGCCTCCAGGGCCCTGCCCAGCCCCAGCCCTAGATGCAGACAGAGTTCAGACACAGTCTAGGCCTCCACCTGCTTGCCTTGGAGTCCTTACTGGGAAAGCTGAGGACTATGGCCTTGTGGGACTGGGGACAAGAATTCTGACTGTTGTTGTGAACAAACCCAGGTTCAAAAGAGCCCTTGGTGGACAGGGGCTGGGGAGAATGCTTGACTAGAATTCACCAGTGAGGATCCAGGGAGATCGCCTGTGAACGTATGCAAGTTCCATCCGGGGCACTGGAGGTGGGGGTGGGGGCATCTACTTCAATTTAGAAGGATCGGTGTTTTCAGTTTGCTTGCTAAGTTTGCAGAGGCCCCTGAAAAGGCGGGCTTGTTCCCTCCAGACTGAGTCTGTCACCCACTCTCTAGCTAAAGAGAGAACAAAACTTGTCCTGAGCCAGGTGGTGGTGGTGCATGCCTTTAATCCCAGCACTCTGGAGGCAGAGCCAGGTGGATCTTTGTGAGTTTGAGGCCAGCCTGGTCTACAGAGCGAGTTCCAGGACAGCTAGGACTGTTTCACAGAGAAACCCTGTCTCAAAAAAACCCAAAAAAAACAAAACAAAACTTGTCCTGAAGGGGACAGAATTTGGGAATACTTAAGGCTGGAGGCCATGTGAAAGCTGGCTTGGATTTTTCTCTTTATTGTTTTAAAGATTATTATTATTATTATTATCATTTGGTTTTTCGAGACAGGGTTTCTCTGTGTAGCTTTGTGCCTTTCCTGGGTCTCGCTCTGTAGCCCAGGCTGGCCTCAAATTCACAAAGATCTGCCTGCCTCTGCCTTCCGAGTGCTGGGATTAAAGGCGTGCACCACCACCGCCCGGCTTTTTTTTTTTTTTTTTTTTAATATTATGTATAGGGAGAGAGAGGGTACCTATGAGCTGAAGTTGTGAGCCACTTGCTGTGGGTACTGGGAACCAAACTGGAGTCCTCTGCAACAGTAGTAAGTACTCTGAACCACTGAGCATCTCTTCAGCTCAAAAGCACAGTCGTGAGCCAGGGTGTCAAGTTGCCCAGGCCAGCCCTGAAGTCCCGATCTCCCTGCTCTCACCTCCTTAGTGCTGGGGTGACAGACATCACCAGGCCCAGCTTATGAGGCTGGATTTCCAAAGAGAGGATCCTAAGGCCAGGTGGGGAAACCCAGCCCCCTTGGAGAAAAATGGGGCTCAAGGCTACTCCCAGGCCCTTGAGAGAATAGAAGCTATGGTAGAGGACCTAACCACCGCCACCCACCTTTACTAAGGTACTGCCCTTCCCTGAGCTCTGTCTGCCTTTGTGACCATGGCAAGGCAACTTGAGCCCAAACTTGGTTTCCAGGAGTTTTGTTTCGTTTTATTGGTTTTTCAAGACAAGGTTTCCCTATATAACTTTGGCTTTCCTGGCTCTCACTCTATAGACCAGGCTGGCCTTGAATTTACAGAGATTCACCTGCCTCTGCCTCCCCAGTGCTGGGATTAAAGACGTGCACCACCACCACCGACTGGTGTCCTGTTTGTTGTTTTGTTTTGTTTGTTTGAGACAGTCTCATGTATCACAGGCTGGCTTCAGAGTTGCTGTGTAAGCTAAGGATGACCGTGAGTCTTGATCCTTCTGCATCTCAGAGCTGGGATGATAGGCATATCCATCGTATCTGGCTTTGCCAGGGACATGTGTGTCTGTCCTGACATACCCAGTCTGGGACCTAGATTCGGAGTCTGGGATGACAAAAGCAGACCCCCTGGCCCCAGTGTGGAGTGTGGCAGGCTGATGCTTCTGCCCAAGCCTGCTCCTAACTGGGAACCTGGGAGTCTTGCCACCCAGCCCTGAGGGGAAGCCCATTTCCTCTGATTAGGAGGACCCATGTCTCTCAGTAGCTAGGCTGTTTCTCTGGGGCGGGTCGTGTGTCAATGGCTTAGGCAAACAGTAGGCGCTCAAACATAATAGATACTGTGAGCTGTTTCCAAGTAGAAGGGCTGGGGAGAGGCTGCTGTTCACCCTCTTTAGGTCTTAGTTTACTCCAAGTCGAGGTAAGGACAAGAAGTGGGTAGAGATGGTGGTGAAGGCCTGTGTCACCACAGCTGTGCTCAGGCTTGTCTCATCCTTCCCAACCCACAGCCCTGGCGGTCCAGGCTGCAGCTCTTCCTGCTGTGTGCCCTCCAGGTTTCCTCCTACAAAACCTCTCTCCCCACTACAGCCACTCAATCTGAGAACGCTGAATCAACATAACTCATCCCATAGTGCTCTGCTCCTGAGCTCCACTGTCTGCAGCCCTCACTCACCCGGTCTGACCCTGAGGGCGTGGGCGGTCCCAAGGGTAGATGGAAGACACCCAGGTGTCTTGGTTAGGAACAGGCTTCAGCATCAGCATTGGCCTCCCTCTTCAGGACCTTTGCACTGGCTCTCCTGTCCACCAGCAGGCCAGCCATTTCCCTACCTGGATGGCATCTTCCTGTCCTTAAGGCCCCTCCTCAGATGGCCACTCTCACAGTCACTGGCCCAAGTGTCCCATTTTTTCTTTCCTTTTTTAGATAGGCTCCTATGCAGCCCAGGCCACCCTCAAACTCACTGTGCAGCTGAGGCTAGTCTCCTGGTCCTGCCTCTACCTCCCAATTGCTGGATGACAGGCAAAGCTACCAGACCAAGCTATTCTTTCCATTCCTTCCACACAGACCTCCCAGGCACAGTTATGTGTCTGCCGTTGATGGCCAGAGGGGAGCCTATTGTCTGTCCACCCCTTGCCTGGGTGTCCCTGACATTTCTGGGCACACAAAGCAGGACACAGGATGTCCCCACACCTCATCTCAGGTTTCCAACTAGTACATCTTGGGGCTTTTGAAGCCGTGGGCAGAGTCCCTTCCGCCCAGTGCTGACAGATGTGTTAATTTCCCAAGCAGGGAGGCCTGGGCCTCTGGGGACCAATTCCCTGAGGGAAGATCTTTCTGTGGAACAAAGAGGGAAATCTTGGGCTGTCCCTGCAGCCACTGTGGAGGCTCGAGGGACATGTCTGGAGACCTTGGGTACCCCTGACATGGGGCAGCAGGATCAGGCTCAGAGCATGGGTCTGTCCCTGCTCCTGGAGCAGTGGCCATTACCAGGCGGGTGATCACACCTATGGGTGCCCTCTTACCTTTTGAGACAGTCTCTCACTAAACCTGGAACTTGCCATTTGGCAAGACTGGTCAACCATCAAGTCCTCAGGCTCTGCCTGGCTTGTGTATGGGGTCTGGGGATCAAACCCAGGTCCACATGCTTAAACATCTGACCTATTGAGCCTTCTCCTCAGCCACGTCTCTCCTCCAGCTCCCCTTCTCTGTCTCTCTTTGTTAAATTTGATTTTTATTTTATGTGCAGGGATTTTTGTTTTGTTTTTCATTTTTGTTTTTCATTTTTGTTGCTGCTGTTGTTCTGAGTCAGGGTCTCACTGTGTAGCCTTGGCTAGCCTGGAATTCACTATGTAGACCAGGCTGGTCTTGAACTCAGAGATCTGCTGCCTCTGCTTCACAGTGCCAGGAATAAGGGCATGTACCACCAAGTGTGGTTTGTTTTGTTTTAATATAGGGTCTCACGTAGTCCAGGCTGGCCTTGAACTCATGTAGTTGAAGCGTCCTTGAACATCTTTGTGCTGGTATTACAGGTGTGTACTATGCATGTTTCCATGGGGTGGTGGGGATGGAATCCAGACTTCAACTGGATGAGAATGTCTTACAGAGCAGGGTCTCACATTGTTGGCCACAGGCCATCTGTGGCCTCAGGTTTGTGTTGTGTGCCATGAGGTCCTTAAAAGGGGACCGAGGACAAGGAGTGGGCTGGCCTAGCACACACCAGGCCCTGCATGTCAACATATCTTCAGTCCAAAAGGAAGAAAGCAACTTGGAATAGCACTTGTTGGCCCTTGACCCAGCTCCTGACAGACAGCCAGTGGCCGCTATGGCTCCTGACACAGTGTCGGTCCCACTGAATTCACCATCTGTGACTCCCACCTTGAACAGATCAGAGGTTCCCAACTGAGCCCCGGTTCCCTCAGAGACACCAGAGGGACCCATGGACACAGGAACACCGGGGACCTTCCTAGAATTCTGGAAATGAGATTTGCCCCACCCCCTCAGATCTCTCAGAGCCTCATGCTAAATGCTGAGCATCCACCTCAGTAGGGAAGCTGCGGCAGGGCTGGGGCCCCACAAGGACAGGACCACCTGTATCTAGGGATGCATGCATGTCATAGGGTCCAGTGTGGATTTAGAGGGCTGCGTATGTCAGAGCTACTGAGGGGGGATATGTGCATGTCTGAGGGCACTGGCTGGGTCTGTGGCAGTCTGGGTGGTGGAAGCTGCGTGCATCTGAGGATTGACACTTGGAGATTCCGTAGCCGGTCTCAGGTTGGGGTTAATGTTTGGAGAGCTGTGTGGATTTAGGGGTATCTCTATGTTTTTGTTTTGTGAGAGGGATTTCACTGTAGCCCAGGCTACCCAGAAACTCACTATTTATTCAAGTTGGTTTCGAACTGAAAGCAATCCTCCTGCCTCACCTCCTGAAGTCTGGAGTAACAAGTGTTACACTAGGCCAGATCCTTTGAAGACTTTTATAGGCAGGGATCTCGGAGTGTTTTGGGGACCCGTTGTTATATTCCCGTGGTCCGAGGTAGTCTCTCCCCAATCTGTCCATCTGATGAATGTCTGTTTCTCCAGCTCCCCCAGCTGCCCAGCACCCAGCATGGGACTACTTGGGACATTTATACTGGTCTGTCCCCTGCCCAGAGGCTGAGGAGAGGTGACCCCGAAGTCATCTGAAAGGACTAGGCAGCCAGGCACCCCCGGGCGGTCCAGACTGACCCGGCTTTGGTGGTAAAGCTGCAGCTACTGCGGGCGCTGGTCACACACACACCTGCTCAGCCCGGCAGGTGCTCGGCCCAGAGCTGAGGGGGGCGGGACCCCCTGCCCTTCAGGCCCCGCCCAGTGCGGAGGGGCGTGTCGCCGGCTGCAGCTGCCAGGAGATGGGCAGCTGGGGTCGCTCTCAGCGGCTCGGCCCCCAGGAGAGGGCGGGGAGGGGTCCCGGTTTTCCAGGGGGCGCTTCCTGTCTTCGTAATGAGGAGTCCTGGGAGCAGGTGATGAAACCGCAGCCCGGGTTGCGTGAGGCCGCGTGTCCCGCGGGCCTGGCTCCCACCTGCCTCTCACTTCTGCTTTCTCTGCTCATGCTGGGCTGTGGGTCCCTGTGCAGCCCGGTGGCCCACCGTGGGGAACAAGCAGGAGGCTGGACGTGGCCTGGCACTCAACATCCTGAGGTCCGAATTTGGCTTCTGGGAAGTAAAGACAAATTGAAAGCCCCAGGGTGGGAGGAGTGTTTCTAATCTGTTTTCATTTATGGGTGGGGGGAAACCGAGGCCTCATTTGGGTAAGAGGCTAAAGGTTACTGGAAGGTGGGATCCCTCCTAGTCACCCTCGTTTCCATCACCTAGGGACCCAGAGGCCTCACCAATCTAGGGAGGTGATAGTTTGTGGCTTGTAAGACCTTCAGGAGAGTTTGTTGATTGACTTTCTTTTTTTTCTGGTTTTTTCAAGACAGGGTTTCTCTGTGTAGCTTTGCGCCTTTCCTGGATCTCACTCCGTAGCCCAGGCTGGCCTCGAACTCACAAAGATCCGCCTGTCTCTGCCTTCCGAGTGCTGGGATTAAAGGCGGGCGCCACTACCGCCTGGCCTGTTAATTGACTTTCTAACCACAAATCTCACCAGACAGAAGGTCTGAGAGAGATGGGGGGGGGGGGCACTAATAAAAAATTAGTTCATAGCCAGATGTGCTGCCACACACCTTTAATCCCAACATGAAGGAGGCAGAGGCAGGTAGACCTCAGTTCTGGCCAGCCTGGTTTACGTAGTGAGTTCCAAGAGAGTCAGGGCTACATAGTGAGACCCTGCCTTTAAAACAAAAATTTAACAATCGTTAATTTATCCGTGTGTGTGTGTGTGTGTGTGTGTGTGTGTGTGTGTGTGTGTGTGTATGCCTCAAGCAGTGTGTGGTGTTCAGAAGACAGCTTCCTGGAGTGGGTTCTCCTCTTCTACTGTGTGGATCGCACGGTCTCTCTCAGTGCCTCAGGTTCAGCATTGAGTGCTTTCGTCGGCTGGACCGCCTCAGGTCCTCCTGGCTCTGCAGGACGGCAGTGGACCTACCCCCTTGCTTCCCTTCGGGATCTTTGCACTGGCTCCACTGGAAAC
>CABHPR010111276.1:3286-28456 GCA_902168415.1 Peromyscus melanophrys
GAGAGAGAGAGAGAGAGAGAGAGAGAGAGAGAGAGAGAATGCACGTGTGTGCATATGTGATTGTGGGAGTGTGTGTGAATGTGAACATGACTGAGTGTGCATGGCTGAGAGAGTGTGTTCCTGAGTGTGAGAATATATGTGAGTATAAATGCTAGTGTGTGTGAGTAGGAGTGGGGTCATGTTTATGAGTATGTGAATGTATATGTCTATGTGTTCGAGTGTGTGTGTGTGTGAGAGAGAGAGAGAGAGAGGCAGGCAGTCAGGCCGTCGGGCAGCCTAGCAGTTCTTTGGCTCAGTCTCCTCTCTGGTCAAATGGGTTCACTGCAGTGTTTCTTACTGACAGGATCACTATGAGGTGCAGAGAGCAAGTGCACCCAGCTCTGGGCGCTGGATTCCCCTCCACTTCTATGCAAGCCGGGGCAGCTTAGACTGAACCAAGACACCCAGCCAGAGCAACAACTTCAGTCCTTCTGAATGTTCTGTCCACAGCCTTCCTCAGCTCAACCCTAAAGCCCCAGCATAGAGATGGCCCTTCTTGTACTTTAGGGTCTTTTGTGTTGAATTTGTCCAGCTGCTCCACAAAAGCAAAGTTTAAGACAGGGTTTACACACAAAATGTCTGTTCTTGGAAGTAACCTCGGGGAACAGGAAAGAGAAACTGGCAAACATAAAACATAGGAATCAAGGAAATTGAAATTTGAATGATCCAGCTGGTCACACAGTGAGCATCTGGACTCAGTCCCACTGGTTGCCTCTGTAGAATGTGTCTTTCATCCAAAAGAAGCAACCATTCCTCCGCTGACTTTGTGTTCTCATTGGCAAAGGGTTATACTTTAGCTCATTAATTCCCTTGGAAGTCTACATAGGATCAAGTGTCCTTCCTGGCAGTCAGAGAATGAAACAGACCATGAAAAATCCATAGCACCATCAAGATGGAGTGCCCTCAGGATACATCTAAGGGGATTGGTTGCTATGGGAATGATAGACTAAGGGGTGGACTGCAAGTATGTGAGGCTGGGCACAAATGTTGGTTACAGTCAATGGCTTGGACCACTTAGATGAACTTGTACTTCACTGAGTCAAGTGCAACAGAAAGCCTTCAAATACGTGATTGATCACACTCTGAAAAGATTGAGTGTAGGAAAATGTGTTTCTTGCCACACACCCCATTGTTGTCCCACATCCTGGACCACAATCCATACTCAACATCTACTCTACCTCCTCCTCCAAATTCCCTCCCACCTGTCCAACACTTGAGCAATTAATTTGCTTCTTAAGACCCTCAATGTCAAGGGCTCTGAGCACCTACTTGCTGAATCAGGATCAGAACTTGATGCATTTTGCCATTTGCAATTATAATCACAACTAGAAACATTAAAACACAGGTCTCAAGTTAGCGATTGCCATTTCAGTAAAAATCCTGGGTCTCCTAGCCAATTTAATTCATTAAAACACAAACCATGGTACTCTACCATTGTGAGAAACCAAAAATGACCAAGAGGGACTCATATTTTCAAGTGCAGTGGCTCCCGTAATGTGTCCTAGACAGAAACACTTCTTTCCTTTTTACCACTTCTCCAAATTCTTTTGAGACATTTATCCCACAGAACCCTAAACTGTGCAAGGAGTAGGGCTCAGACAGGCTCTACCAGTGAATCACAAGTTCCTGGCTTTACCATTTATTAGTGGGGGCTGGCCATTGGCTGAATGCTTATGTTCTCATGGACCAGTTCCCAGTGCTTCAAGGCATCAGTGTTGAACAGCTCTTGAGATTAACTTTTAATCAGCTATTCCTACACTCTGCTCTGGAGCAATGCAGCATGCTAAATGCATCCATCTTTAATTTTCTTTATCTTAACATAGGTCCTCTTCTCAGGGCTGCATTTGTGTGGGGTCTATACTGGTCCATTGGGCTTCAGATGTGGGTGCTGGTAGAGACTGAGAACAGAGTAAACAAATGATGATTGTCTCAACCAGGGCAAAGTGAGTCTTTTATAGACACATGATTGGCTGGTTCTAAAGAGACAGTCCTTCGTCCAATTTTGATGGTGAGAGGCTTGACTTGCAACCATGGGCATTGCCAACTTTAATGTGAGGTCAGACAGGCTGGGTTGGGCATTGCCACCTGGCCTCTATGTTCATCACCTTGGCCACTCTATTCATAGGCTCATTGACTCAGGTGCTAGGTACCAAGAACAGAGGTTGGCTGACATCCACAGGAAGGTCGTCTTATCCAGTAGGTACCATATTTCACTCTGTCACACACTCCTGTGGTGTTAGCCTTGCATGATGGTGCTCACATTGTATGACGTAATGCACATGCCTCTTCCTCAAACTTACTAGTGTCTGTACTTCCTCGGGGCTCTTCCAAATAGCCAAGCCATTCAACACTCACAGACAGCTACCTGTTTATCCACACCTGAGAATTTTCACTCCAGTCAAATGATCCTCTTTCTCCTGTCTTCTAGGAGGGGTCCCCTAGTTTCTTTCCTCAGAGGCTCTATGAATGAGATTACAGTGTGGTAGTGGTAGTTCATTTTCTTCCATGTCATGCCCAGACTCAACTCTTTCTTCTACTGTAAGTTGGTCATGTGAGGAAACCACCTAAAGGCCACATGTACCAAGTATGAGTTAAGTTATTGGAGAGATAAATGAGAGAGGAGTCTGGGTTCATTCATATAGTTGAGAGGTTTTTGGGTTTTGTTTTGAACTCACTTAATAGTGATCTCCAGTAAGCCCTTTGTGTTTTAGGGTGGCTTGGAAGGACTATTGGCCTTACAACTTCATGGATTTGATAATAACCGGGTCATGAATGGGACCTCCTGTCAGACTTTAGGGCCCAGTATCCCAGTGCCCCCCAATGGTAAGTAGTTCTCTACCACATAAGGTTTAGCATTGCTCCAGAATCCCAAGGATCTGCATTGATTCTTGAACTCAAGGCTCACTAGACCTCTCCACAGCCTCCTTATCCTTGCGGGCTATCTCCAGCACCATCCGCCTTGCTGAGTCATAAGCTATGAGCAGCAGAGCAATTTGCAGTGCAGCTGGGCCTGTTCTTTAGCTCTATTTTGTTCTGAGAGCTTTCAAAACTGGAAGCACTTGGAGTCACCTGATAAATGGGTTGAAGCAATAATCCTCTTTCAAATGCCAGACTCTTCCTAAGCACTAAGCCTCGTTCTTAAAAGTGAGGGAGTGAATGCAGTAACCTGTTATTTATCTGAAAAGGAATGAGATAGTATTCTCCAAACCATGAGGACCTCAACCTTCACCAGTGGGGCAGGCCACTGACTCTTCAAGGGACCTAGCTCCCATTTCCTAGCATCTCATGAATTATGTCCAGATTTGTCCTTCTCATTGGTGTTACTTTAGTGGTGTCGTGAAGATGTGCCCTCTGGTGATGAATGTTCTGCTCTTCCGTGCCTCTGCCACTTTGTGCAGATCCTTTCTTCTGAGCTCCTTCTCGATAGTTCTAAAACATGTCTGAGAACCTCTTCCTATTTGCTGCAGTACACCACTGTGTCTCAGCTTCAGGCAGATTTCCAATGGCACCTGAAGACCCAATTCCCTTATCTCTTCAGGGATACTCAATCACTAGTCAGGAGAGCACGTTCCTGTTCCCAGACTCTGTATCCTATCCTGCCTTTGTTCTTCCAACAGTGATGCAACACCCTTAAGATTCCTCCCATGGGAGCTGCAAGGCTGACAATCCAAATTCAATTGCCTGAAAGCATGGAGGAAAGAAAGAATCAACTCCCAGAAGTTGTCTTCTGACCTTACACACACACACACACACACACACACACACACACACACACACACACACACACACGAGAGAGAGAGAGAGAGAGAGAGAGAGAGAGAGAGAGAGAGAGAGAGAGAGAGAGGAATGCCTGCACCTGACATATACATATACATTGACAATAATATTATTTTATTTTAAAATATTTTTATTATTTATTTGTATGTATGTCTTTCTGTGTGTGTGTATGCCATATGTGCCCATGGAGACCAAAAGAGGATATTGTATCTCTTAAAGTCTGAATTACCGGAAGTTGTGAGCTGCCCAACATGGGTGCTGGATCTTCTGGGAGAACAGAAAGTGCTCTTATCTGCTTAGCCATCTCTTCAACTCTGTAAAACTAATAAATAATAGAGTGATAGAGGATAGATAGATGATGATGATAGATGATGATAGATAGATAGATAGATAGATAGATAGATAGATAGATAGATAGATGACAGATAGATAGATAGATAGGTAGGTAGGTAGATAGATAGATAGATAGATAGATAGATAGATAGATAGATAGATAGATAGATAGATTTCACTCATGAGTATCCTCCTTGTTCTTACAGCCACCACCAGATAGTTTGATATTTTTATGGCTCAATAATTTGCTCTTGGTGTAGAGACTTCCTTCCTTCCTGCTGCACCATGACCTTGCATATTGTACAAGTTCCTTATGCACATTTACCTCAGGTGATGTATTTGCAGGGTTTGTAGCTGAGTGAGAGATGCCTCCATGTTATAAGGCAGATGTAGCAATTTCTATGAAACTGAAAACTTAGGAGACTTGGTGGATAGTGTGGTTATGATTACCATCTACTCAACAACCCCTAGCCAAAGTCTCGGAGTCTTGTATATATGTTCTTAAATAGGAGGCTACTTTAGACTCTGGGTTAAATTCAATCCTTTTTACATCTCTCCTGTCCTTATTCATCTCTGTCCTTATTCATATATGGTCCCATATAGCTCAAGTACAGAAGGTCCCCAGGGAATCTTAATTTCTTCTCAGTGTTGGAATCCTAGAGGGTGGTTTAAAAATCTACTGTTTGAATGCAACTTTTAGATAAGAAATTTTTGGCCTGGGATATCATCTGTACCTCAGGTGATATTCTGTAATGTGAAAAAAAAAAAAAGGTTGAAACTACTATCTCAGAAGGTTTTGAATTTTTACAATAAGCCTCTGTGGATGCTGACCTTGCCTGTGCCTGGCATTCTTTCCAGGCTTCTCAAGAGCCATTAACAAAAGCCAGCAAGCTCCAGTGTCCTCTAGTTGCCATGGATCATCAGTCTTTCCAGAGCCCCTGACTCAGCATAAATAATACCTCACATTATCCCTTTCCCAAATGGTCCCAGCAGAAGTAGAAATATCAACCACCAAAAGGTATCTACAATCACAGGGCTATTGCAACCCCACTCTCCACAGCACTTTGTAGGGTTTGTAGTCATTTCAATGAGTAAAGATCTGGTTTCCACCAGGCAGTAGTGGCACACGCCTTTAGTCCCAGTGCTCAGGAGGCAGAGGCAGGCAGATCTCTGAGTTTGAGGCCAGCCAGGTCTACAAAGTGAGTTCCAAGACAGCTAGGATTAAACAGAGAAATCCTGTCTTGAAAAACAAAAAACAAACAAACAAAAAAATAACTTAAGCCGGGCTATGGTGGTACACACCTTTAATCCCAGCACTCAGGAGGCAGGGCCAGGCAGATCTCTGTGAGTTCAAGGCCAGCCTGGTCTACAGAGTGAGATCCAAGACAGGCCCCAAAACTATACAGAGAAACCCTGTCTCGAAAAACCAAATAAATAAATAAATAAATAAATAAATAAATAAATAAATAAATAAATAAGACCTGGTTTCCACATCCTGAGGACCAATTTCCCCTTATCTTTTCCTAAAAGCAGAGCATGAGACAGAACTTGGGGCAGGAAATTTCTGGTGACACAACCCCAGAAGCAGAAACTAGGAAAGAAAGAGCAAAGTGGGGAAAGAAACATGGGGGCATGTCTGTGAGTCAGTCCGTAAAGTGCATCATAAAGGCCCGATACAACCGGGACCTTTCAAAGCATGAATGTGGCTCAGATCTGCCCAGAACAAGAAACTGTGCACCAGTCAAGATACCAACTGTGAGCCATGCCCACCAGGAGTAGGATCACCCCACATGCCACCAGTTTCTAGGTTGATTTCAGCTATGAGCCCCTTACAAAGGGAGTCTAGATGTGAGCCCCTCACACTCCCAGCTGTATCTAAGTATGAGACCTTCATACTCTAAATTCTGCACATGGGTGCAGGTTGAATCCCTCATACTGCCATGTTTGCAGGGAAGTTTCAGTGTGAGCCCCCACATAGAATTAATTCCAGGTTAGAGCATCATGGAACCCTCATGCTGCTGGGTCTGCAGGTAACTGAGTGCAGGTGTGGGCCTCTCACTGAGATTAGCAGGAAAAGCAAAGAAATATATTTGATGAAACCACATGAAATTCAATCAAGCGATATCCCTGTAAAACCTTATTCAGATAAATAAAGGGAATAACAGATGGGCAGAGGCTGGAGGGGGGCTCACACACTGTGTGTGGCAGAAACCATGAGGCTTAGAAGAGAAACCAAGGACATGAAGTTAATAACTGAATTCTAGCCCATTCCTGTTCCTGCAGCTAAGATGTCTGTTTGTGACATTCATCCTCGCATACCAGAGAACACGTGCCCACCCTCATTCCTAATTCCATGCCTACCAAGTAATCATCTGAATATAATTTGAATTCCACGAGTCTCGGCTTCAGGAGAATGTATTAGAGAATGCATAATTTTTTTCATCACTATAGCAATTACAGTCTTCATTATAAATTAATTAGTGCAGTAGGATTTGATACCTCAGGCGCTCACGACTGTAGGATGGAATCAGCAGTCCTGAAGCTGATGGACAGAAACAAGCTTAAGATTTAAGTCTGAAATCCTTTTGTTGTGAGTAAGTAGAGAATAAGGAACAGAAGAATTTTCATGGGATCAAATTCTTAAGGTTCTGATGAGCAAGGAATAAATGACCAATAACAATACACTATTGAATTTTACTTATGTCAGGGGACTAACCTAAGTCCTGGAAAATCTCAAATTAAAAAATCTGTATATTCAGCTACAAGTAATTTGACTTGTCACTTGCTAAACCCTCCTCAAATCTGTGGAGATAAGGACAAAGAGGCAACTTTAAAACTTAATTTTTAGATAAGAGCACTTATGAATTTAACATAGATCTATTCTCAGTATGTATCAACATGTTCAGGACATAGCGCACAGCTTTTAGGCACATGTGCCTAAATGCTAGACTGTCTTTGTCTTCATAACTGAAGCTTGATGGCATTTCCCTCTCCAGCTTCTGGAAACTACCATTGTACTCTCTATCTGTGACTATTTTAGATATATTGTGTAAGTGAATTCATGATGTCTTTATTACTCTTAATATGTCTTCCTGTGGTGATATATTGTGTCCCCCCAAATATTGTATACCCTAATAAAACTTATCTAGGGTCAGAGAACAGAACAGCCACTAGATTAGACATAGAGGCCAGACAGTGGTGGCACACATGCCTTTAATCCTAGCAGTCAGGAGGCAGAGATCCATCTGGATCTCCATGAGTTCAAGGCCACACTGGGAACAGCCAGGCAGTGGTGGCACACACCTTTAATCCCAGGACTTGAGATTTCATGTCTTTGCTTGGAAAACACACATGCCTTTAATCCCAGGAAGTAATACGGCAAGAAACAGAAAGATATATATAAGGCGTGAGGAAACAGGAACTTGCTCTCTTGAGGCTGAGGACCAAGAACTAGAGGCTTTTGAGCAGTTCAGCTGAGATTCATTCCAGTGAGGACTCAGAGGCTCTCAGTCTGAGGAAACAAAATCAGCTGAGGAATTGTCAAGATGAAGTTGGCTGTGGCTTGTTCTGTTTCTCTGATCTTTCAGATTTCACCCCAATATCTGGCTCTGAGTTTTTTTATTAATAAGGCCATTTAGCAATTCGTGCTACATCTTCCAGGTTTATTTATGCTGTCATACAATGGCATGAAAATTTCAGGCTGAATTGTATATTCCATGCATTCTGTTTGTCCATTTGTCAATGAATATTTTGTTAGTTTCTTCTTTGGGGATTTTTTTTTTGAGACAGGGTTTCCTTGTGTACCATTGACTGTTCTGGAACTCTCTCTGTAGACCAGGTTGGTCTTGAACTCAGAGATCTGCCTGCGTCTGCCTCCTGAGTGTTGGGATGTGCCACCATCGCCCTGCAATAGTTTTTATTTTATAACTGTTGGGAATAGTGCTGCAGTAAACATAGGAATGCTCATGTCAATCCAAGATTCCAGTTTCACTTCCTTTGAAGACTACAGTAGTTTATTTTCTTATTCTTCTGATAAAAATACCCTGGCAGAAATAACCTAAAGAGGAAAAGGGTTATTCTGGCTCATAACCTGCAGATTAGTCCTTCATGGCAAAGAAATCCAGGTGGCAGCAGCTAGAGGCAGGTGGTCACTCCATCTCCAGATAGAAAGAAAACAGTAATGACTGTATGTGCTCAGCCGATTTTCTCATTTTCATGCAGTCCAGGATTCCATCCCAGGGAATGGTGCCACCCACAATGGATGAGTCTTTCTACCTCATTTAACCTAATCAATATAAATTCCCACTGGCATGCCCAGAAGATTGTCTCTCAGGTAATTCTAGATCTCATCAGACAATGGAGATCAATCACAGCACCTACACAGACGGAAGTGGGACTATTGGAGAATAAAGTAGTTCTGAGGAACATCCACACTGTTTTCCATAGTATCTGTACCATTTAGTATCATCAGTGGTGTCCAAAAAGCACTCCCATTTCTCCACATCCTTGGAAATTTTTGTGTTTGTTGTTATTGTTGTCTGGGTTTTTTGTTTGTTTGTTTGAGGGAGGGTGCTGGTTTGCCATGTGCTGTTATTGCTATATTGCGATAATAGCATTGCTAACAAGTACTGTTGTACATCTCATTGTGATTCTGACTTGCATTTCCCTGGTGATGAGTAGCATTAGCAGATTTTTCATATACAGATTGGTTATTACCATGTTTCATTAAATAAGTTCCTATTAAGTCCCTCACCCGTGTTTTAATCAAGATTTTTATTTGTGGTTTGTTATTTTGCTGTTTTACTCTGTTTGAGGGACTTGGGGATTTTTTCTTTTTGTGTTTCAAAACTTTATTGATGTCTTTAGTTCTGTTATTGAGTTATCAATTATTAACCCACGGAAGCTATATGATCTGCAAAAATTTTCTCCCATAGGCTGTACTTTTATTCTGTTGATTGTTTCCTTTGCTATGTAGAAGCTTCATCATTTGATGTGATCCTTTTTGTTGACTTCCAAAGTCATGAAACCTTCTTCCCATGTTTCTTTCTAGGAGTGTTACACTTTCAGTATTTTTTGAGCTTTGAGTTTTCAGTTCATTTTGAGTGGCTTTCTGTGTGTGGTGTAAGAAAATCTCGTTCCATTCAATTGCACATAAATATTTAATTTTCCCAACAGTATTTGTTGAAAACTGATGAGGGTTTCTGAAGATGAATAAATTGTAATATTGTAATCTCAGATGAGACTACGCAAAGATAAAAATCAGAAAATAGTCAGAACTACTGGGTGCCAGCTACTGTATAGAAGGGGGTAAAGGTCAAGAGCAAAGGTCAAGGGCACTGTGGGAGAAAAGCACACACTAGTGAGCAGAGTATCTGGTGCTCCTGTGACTAACATAGCCTTGGTGCACTAGCCTCAGAGCACAGATCATGCATCTTGTGGCCTCCTCAGCCTTTGCTACTCTCCCTGTCTGCTGTGAATGATTGATTGATAAATAAAACGCTGATTGGCCAGTAGCCAGGCAGGAAGTATAGGTGGGACAAAGAGAGAGGAGCAGTCTGGGAAGTGGAAGGCTAAGGCAGAGAGACACTGCCAGCCGCCACTATGAGGAGCAGGATGTAAAGTACCGGTAAGCCACGAGCCATGTGGCAAGATACAGATTAATAGAAATGGGTTAATTTAAGATAGAAGAACTAGATAACAAGAAGCCTGAGCCATTAGGCCAAACAGTTTAAGTAATATAAGTCTCTCTGTGTTTACTTGGGGGATACAAGTGGGAGAGATTTGTCCGGACCATGGGCCAGGCAGGACCAGGAAAACTTTAGCTACACCTGTCCCCATTATTAAAGACTGGCCTGCCCAGGGCATGCAGGTCTGATTTCCCAAGCAAGTCATCACACATAAATTAAGATTCTTTGGGAAGTACCGATGCCTCAGTCTACCAAAGAAATAACCTTGTCCCTGGGTCATTCTAAAAAGCAACTTGAACTTTGAGATATTTTGGCATGAAAGGCCAGTTAAGCAATCAATTCTATTGCTTTTAGGATGCAAACTGATAAACAAGAACTGTGATTATTCAGATTCTGAAGTGGAACTAAATCAGTATAATTAATCACAAAGGACATTTACTTCAAGTAAGCTGTAGAAGAAGAGAGAATTTTTTTTTTAAATAAAGGAAAATAAAGAACGTTATCGTCATCTTCTTCAGTAAGGTATTTGAAATGCAGATCCACTTTTCTTGTTTGCCTTAATTCCTCAATTCATTGCTTATTTTTCAGGAACACAGTAATGTCTTCAACAAGGAGAAAACAGGAGCAGCAAGTGTACATCATAAACATTTCAACCAGAGTCTCATGTCAAGTTTCACAAGAGCAGAGGTGAATCCCCGGGGGTCCTGAGAAAAACAAGGGTGATGTGTGAAGTGCAGAGTGGGAAGGAGAGAACAGGACTCTCCTGTAGTAAAGACGTGCTTTAAACTAGAGGAAGTGTCTCAAGTGACACCTGTGTGGGGATTGGCACCAGAGGGAGACAGGAGAAATGAATTTCAGGTTTAGGGGTCTTATTTATTGTTTCTCTGAAATTCAAATATAAGTGAGTATCATGTGTATTTCTTTGCCATACCAGGAGACTGCACATGTCACTGAGTGACAAAATGATGACATTTACTGAAAAAAAATTAACATCATATTTAGGAATTTCAGGAAGATGTGTCCAAAACAATACTGATAACAAAATAGCAAGTGCTAGATCACAAGTCCCCCATGAAACTATGGGGTTATCCGGACACTTGACGTCTCTGCTAAGGGGACCGCTCCCAGAGCATGGTAAGTGGGCCAGTTTGAGATGTAGCATCTTGACAACTTTTTTCTGGGTCTTGGATGTTTATATTCTGACCTTATCAAAATGCAAGTTATTGAAGAAAAGCTAATCTCAGAGTAGTGGGGGAAGCCTCCACTGTGGCTCATGAGCCGAGACAAGGAAAGGAGGTGGCTGCAGGGAGCAACATTGTGCTGCTCTGCTCACAGGAACGACCAGGCTGCGGAGGGTAACGGAGAAAAGGCAGTCTGCGACAGAACAGTTGGCAGCAGAAGAGGGAGCAGAGACACCAGTTCTCCACCCCTTCCTGCTGAACAAAGAGAGGAGGAGGGCTAGAGTTGATCGCTGTGGCTCTCACACAGCTGTGTGCAAGACCCTAAGCACCTAAATTTGAGAATTATAGTCATAGGCCAGTGATAATTTTTATGAACCAAGGAGGTGTCTGGAAGTTTGAATGACAGACAGTAGACATACACCACAAATACAACCAAAGCAGGGGTGTAGCAAGTGAAGCGGGGGTGTGGCAGGTGAAGCAGGGGTGTGGCAGGTGAAATGGGGGGCCGTGTTATTCTCTTTTTGTCACTGTGACTAAACACCTAGGAAAATCAACCTGAGGGAGGAAACACTTGGGCTCATAGTGGCTTCAGTGGTTTCTGCCAATGGAGCCTTGGCTTCACTGTTTCTGCTTCTGGTGAATTAGACATCATGGTGGAGATCCTGTGTGTGGCCAAGCACCGGGATCACAACAGAAAGAAGACAAAGATGGCATCTGACAGACCACCACAAGACACACTCTTCAAGGGAAAGAAATGGTGGTGCACACCTACAATCTGAGTGCTTGGAAAGCTGAGGCAAGAGGAAAATGGGTGCAAGGTCAGCTGGCGAGATACAAAATACTCTATCCCAAACATCATAAACAAACAACAATACCCTTCAAAGGCCCGCCCCCAGGGCTACTTCCTTACAATAACAGTATGTGCAGCTAAATCTCTGTCAATGCTTTAACCCACTGATGAAGTTAGAGGCATCATAGTCTAATTATTACATTAGAAGCAAATGATTCAGTTAAAATAAATGCCAAACATTGGGGTTCAAAATACAAGATGAAGAACCTAGAGGTAGAAAGATAGAGTACTTGCAGCTGGAGATGAGTTCGCCACATTGACCAGGTAAGAAGGATTTGACTCTAGGAAAACAACAACAGATCCAGTCTCAATCTTGGCAGTCTCTAACTTCCACCCATCACCAGCCCTTCTCAGAAATACATGCAAACCACTGTGGCCCTTTCATGCACTCTCCTAATGTATCTAAAGCAACAAACTAAACCATAAGGAAGAATGGCTTCTTAAAAAAGCCTCTGCTTGCTCCAGGGAAGAGTCCACACAGCCTGCCCATAGACAAATAAATGTGATAAAAATAATTTAATTAATTTTTTAATTGTTGAAACATTCAGAACAGAGTTTCACCATAAAACCCTGCACTTGTTCAGGAATCTTGCAGTCCCTAAACATAAACCCAGCTGGCTCTGACATTCTACAGCCAACACATAGTTCCCCTTGTGGATAATTTCTCTATGACTTCTTTCGTATAAACATTGTCAAACATGATAAACACCTGAAGACTGGCCCCACCCAACCCACTGCAGCCCTTTACCCTTTCCCCACTCTGGAAGATCCAGGTGCCAGCAATAAGTTTACTGGAACAACTAGTCTTAATAGAGTACAGTTGCAGCAGGGTGGGGAGATGAGGTGAATTATACAAAGACAGATAGCTTGCTTTTATTTACTTGATGGTGGGAAGCAAGAAGCACACCTGTTAGAGGAAGTGTAATGAATGACCATTCCCTTGGAAAGTTTGCAACTGAGTTCTGTAGCTTCAAATTGTAATTTATCAGAAAGATCGTCTTTGACAAGCCGAGGATTCTTTAGCCCTATCCACTCCATAAAAATGCATTGCTCCAACCCTCGATGCTGCCAAATTCAGTCTCCCTTCCTCTGTGTGTATTGATGAATGTCTCACGTGCATAAAGTATGCCCTCCCTCACAACCTGCACAGGTTAGTACGGTAGACTAAGCAACAGGTTCGCTGGAAAGGCACCATTTTGATTTTGTAAGAGGAACTGCTCACAGGATATATATCCATCAGACCAAAGATGTCTTGAACCCTGGCACAGCCATATCTGATGGGAATGGCAAAAGTCATAAGGCCAACACCGCTGCTTGACAAAGAACCAGCAAAACTGAGCCACATTGTAGTAGTATTGTGTTCCCCGAAATATTGTGCATGCTAATAAACTTATCTGGGGTCACAGAAAAGAACAGCGACAATATTAAACATAGAGGTTAGGCAGTGGTAGCACACGCCTTTAATCCTAGCATTCCAGAGGCAGAGATCTACCTGGATCTCTGTGTGTTCAAGGATACAGCCAAGCATGATGACTCATGCCTTTAATCCCAAGAAGTGAGCCTTTAATCCCAGGAAGTGATGGCAGAAAGCAGAAAGGTATATAAGGCGTGAAGACCAGAAACTAGAAGCTTTGCATTCAGGTTTTCGAGAAGCAGTTCAGCTGAGATTCATTCTGGATGAGGACTCAGAGGCTTCCAGTCTGAAGAAACAGGATCAACTGAGGAACTGGAGAGGCAAGGTAGCTGTGGCTTGTTCTGCTTCTCTGATCTTCCAGCATTTACCCCAATACCCAGCTCCAGGTTTGATTTTATTAATAAGACCTCCTAACAATTCATGCTACACCACATGATGGCCATCATACCTTGGTTCTCATCTCTACCTGTTGCATACTTGGGGGACTTTTAGTATTTGTACAATTTGGGGATATCAGATTGATGGAAATTTTCTTATGAATCATTTATGCCTTCTCCCAGGAGTACTACTTCTAAGTTTCCCCGGGGAAGTCCTGAACATACTACCCCTCCTGCTTTTAGGGAGATATTCTTATCTACATGAAGGTCTTCCTTACACCTTGAAGGTTGCAACACGCATAAAGAAGCTAGAGGTCTCTTTATGAGGAGACATTCTTGAAACATATATCCCTGTACTTACTTAGAAACAAGTTAATCAAAACAAAGTAAACTGGAAAAGGTCAACAAGATTCAGAGTGCCACAGTTCAGATTGCAAGCCTCTTCCCACTGTACACTCAGGCAACTATGTAGCATATACAGGAACAAAGTTAGATGAGCAGAAGTTACCTCCACCCTACACAGAGATTTATATTGATGGGCAAAGTATGGTGTGGAAAGATGATAAAAGTATGAGACATCAGGACCTCCTTTTCTTAGAAAAGTTAACACATGCAGAGTCACTGTAATGTCCAATGACCAAAGGATTAGACATATAAATAAATTCTATAAAGATATAAGATATAAACATTGTATTATGCCAAAATTTGAATAATAACTGCAGTAGCTTTGGCCTGAGGATTTTTCTTGGGCACTCTGACCATTAAGAGTTAGTAATACACTGCTTGAGACCTGGTAATATGCCTGGACTGGCTTGAAGATTTTGTTTTGGTCTAATGTCTATGTAGCCACAAAAGCTACTGGTCTGAGACAGGCTGTCATATGCCTCTAGATTCTTAAAACTTGGGTTACAGGGTTAATGAGTAAGAATGATAACTCTGTTTATTAATGATGTCAAAACTTGAAAAATTATTGGAAATGGTAACTCTGTTCTGTCATAGTTTATTAATGATGACTAAAAGATGAGCAAAAGAAAGTGAAACACATGTCCAAAAACAAAAATGATATGATCTATGTTTTGGAACATCATGAATGTACCCCTGTTTACTAAATTCTGTATAAATAAAGAAACACTCTGGCTGCTATTCAGTCAGGATGCAAGATTTTCCTGACCACTATGGCCTGGCTTACCTCTGTCCCCTGTCAACTCCTTAAATCCTCTGGTGGGACCTGTCCACTGCCGGGGATGGCCCCCGGTAGAATTCATAGGTAAGACGTAATCCCAGACAAAATGGGTGACTTCGTAGATAAGAAGTGATGATGGCTTCTAGACAAGGGTCCTGTGTTTCTTCTACGAGGGGTTCCTGCAGAGGCTGTGTTTTGACAGTAGCTGACTAGGCGATCCAATCAATTATATTAATAAATATATTTAGTTAATGAGTGTACATTGACCATCTATTATGCACTATAAATATATTCAAGTTGCTCATTGCTTCCAGTACCAAGAAGAAAATATTTAACATGAAAAGTTTTAACACCAAACAGCACAGAAACTATAGAAACCTCATGAAGAGGGATGGTTTCACCCGAACAAATGAAAAGAATAGCCAATGATACTTGTTGTTGATGTCTTAATTTCATTTTTGCCCTTAAAAACATTGAAAGTTCCCTTAAAAAACTGAACAATTCATGCCTAAGTTTAAATCCAGCTTTTTTCTTCATAATACATTTAACTAAGAACATAATTGATTTTGTCCTAGATAGATAGGAAGCTGTCAAGATGATATTTTATTCCCAAGATCCCTACCAAAGTTGTCAGGAAAGGCAAACAGTCATTACTTTATCCACAGACCCATCAAGAGCCCATTATTTATTTCTTCAATTATTTATGAAGCAGAATACAAATACTTTCTCCGGCTGCTCCATCTAGTGGATCACACAGGCAACCTTGGCTCTGTTCCCTGAAACTAGCATCCCTGCAGCAGAGAAAGCTTTATCACAGTAACAATTAATAGCATCATTTATTTCATTTTGATAAATATTTAATAATAAAATTTACAAGCTTAGGTTGAAATAATACCCACCATGAAGATTCATCTGTATTTCCCTAGGAAAGAAGAGAGATGTTGTTGTCAAGATAGTAAGACAAAAATAAATAAATAAACACCCTGCCTTAAGCTTCTGTGGTAACCAAAGTTCCCAGAAGAATCAATCAAGCATGTCATCCGAAAGGATGAATATGAAGTAGTTGGCATGGCAACGTGGCTATGGACGCAGATCTCTGTTGTGAGTGTTCGTGTTCATTCATTTAGAGCTCACGAATCATCATTCCGAAGAGGCATGGGGGGTGCTAATTAATAAATGCCATCCACATATTATGTAATACATAGCCCAAAGAGGCATGGGGGGTGCTAATTAATAAATGCCATCCACATATTATGTATTACGTAGCCACCGTTGCTCGAGCTAGTGCTACAAATGTCCATGATTAAACAGTTGTCCCTTTTCCTAGTGATCTGTTCATGGCTGGCAGTCCATCAACAACTACGTTCACCATTGCCTCTGAGCATCACAAAACCAGGGAGTTTCCAAAACTCAAGATGCATGGAAGAAGCAACAGGCTCTGCTCCACTGGAAGTTCTAAGCAGTGCCTCACAAATGAGATGCAGGCATTAAGCACACAAGCAATCAAGCAGCACAGGGGGAGTCTAATGAGTCCCATAAATGGCAGTTTAATCAAATGCTTTATTCCTGCCTGGGGTGAACTCATCTATGACTCACAAATCAACTTCACCCCAAAATATTTCTGCCTGGTACAAAGAGACCCTAATTTTTCTGCCCGAACAAGGTAAAGCCCATTTTTGACTCAGGAATGTCACTGAAGGAAACAGAATAAACAATTGGAAGAAATAAGTCTCCAAACCAACACAGGACATAGTGAGGTTTTTAAAAAGAAAAAAGTTCAGGCTTAAAAACTGAGGACTATTTCTCCTGACTTAGTTTCTGGCACTTATGAGCCTGGGATCAACGGCATGGTTGCTCACATGATCACAGCAGTTCTGACAGAAAACTTTCCTGTTTTAATAAAGGAGGAAGCTCATCACATACAAAAGCTCCTTAAACCTGATCTCGCCGTGATGGCTGCAGTGTGCAGATGCTAAGTGGGGTAGGGGGAGATTTCAGTGTGCTTTCTAAACCCCACAGACCTGCTTCTACAAGGGAGACAGACAGACAAAGAGAGAGACAGAGATTGATTCTTAAAGTTCACGTATGTATACTCATCCAATAAAAGTGCTTGCTCTGCAAGCCTGACAACCTGAACTGGATCCCCAAACCCACATGAAAAGCCTGATGCAATGGCATGCATCTACGGCCCCAGTGTTTCTACTCCAAGATGGGAAGCTGAGACAAGAGAGTCAGCCTGAAGCTCTGCAGTGGTGTGTCAGAAACAACAGAAGACACCCTGTCTCAAAATGTTGAAAGGCAAGAACGAACTACCCTCCTGATACCACACTCTTGCTGTGACACACATGTGCATCACATTCATACACACAAACATCCTTGCACACCAAAAAAAATAAATTTGAATGAATTTAAGGGGAAATTGAAAAAATCTTGATATGATTGACAGAAATAATAAATGATTAGATTATTGTACAATGCACACATGCACGATGAAAGCACACATGCATAGGACCTCTATAAACTTGTATAGCTCTTATATGTTAATTGAAACCATAATTAATTTTTAAAATGTACAAAAGAGCCAAACATCCCCCAGAAAAGCCTAAGACCACAGCATCAGCCTGGCAGAATGCCATCACAGAGGGCCACAGTCGGTGTGGCTTAAACAACAGGCCAGTCCTGGAGCCTGGATAGCTGAAATCCTGGTGTAAGTAGGACTGGTTTTTCTCTGAGGCTTCTCCCTTAGCTGGTAGGTGACCATCTTGTCCCTGCATCTCCACATGGTTTTGTCTCTGTACCTGTCTGTCCTAATCCCCTTTTTATTCAGACACAAGAATTATCAGATTATGGTTACACCAATGACATTTTCTTAACCTTTTGAAAGACTACATTCAAATACAGTTGATTTCAGTGGTTCTAAGGGAGTTAGAACTTCAATATGTGGGGGAGAATATACAATGAAATCCATGAAGCCATTTATGCACCCCAAGAGTTTGGGAAATGGACCACCTGTGGGGATATAATCCCTCTGTAGGAAATGAATAGAGTGGGCGAAGGACATCTTTCACCACAAATCCAAGACAGAAGGCCCACGCAGTCTGCCTGTAGGTCCATCTTGATGGAGGGAAGGGAAAGAGTGTGTATTTCACTGGCAGTTCGCACCTGCACAATGGAGAGGAGAAGGGAGTGATGAGGACCTAGACCATGAGATCTGGGCTCCCTCTGCTAATATGATGAGGCTCTTCAAACTCTCTCCACTTGTTAATATTTTAACGTGAAATGTTATCCAAAGCCTCATGTATTCAAACACTGGTTGTTGCACTGTTTACAACCTTTGGGCCATGGGGACTAGCTATCAGACATGCTGTCCCCTGGGGCAGTCTACTCTAGGAGCCCACTGCCTTTTCCTTATTATTAACTTTTGGATCATCCTCCCTACAAAGACAAATGTGAAGAGCCTGTGTCCGTGATAAGACACAGTCTGTCCCAGCTGTGGGGATGGAAGTCCTAAGAGCTTCCATCACTCAGCTGAGCGGCCTCTCTCTTCATCCCCCCTCATTTCTAACCGAGAGGCAGTGGGTCCCTGGAAACAATTCTTATTATCAGAAGCCATTGAGATAACAGGGGACTTGGTTACCTTCCTAAGACAAGCTCTCAGGATTTTCAGAGGAAAAAAATGCTTTGAATGACATACTCAGAAAGTCTAAATTGCTACAAATCCTGCATAAGGGAAAACCTAAGAAAATCCTCTTAATGAATAGCATCCTACCCTCAGCTCCAGCGAGGAGGAGAAGGGATGTTGAGGCCTGCCTCTGGGCTCTGAAGCTTCACGCTTTGTGCCTAAGGACTTGAAGAAACAGAACAAATAGAGTAAACAATCAGTTGCAGATCCATTGATGAAAATAACTGAAGTTCTTGGTAAAGAGCCACTCAGTTTTCAAGGGACACAAAGTAACGCAAGGCCTTGGGCACAACCATAGACTTGCTTTGTTCAGGAAGTTCTTTTATCAAAGAACATCTTGAACCTGTGAAACGTGAGTATCAGAGAACTACAACAAAAAGGTTTTTGTAGAGATCTGCTCTTGATAACATCAGTAATTACATCTCAAGGAAGAACTCAGTGTAGACGCAGATAGGTCCATCAGCACAGGATCCTCAGACAAACAGGTTCTCATCATGGCTTTATAATCAACAGTCTGAGTCACTTCAGGAAAACCACTTAGAGACTCTGAACCTTAGGTTCTCAAACATAAAACAAAAATGTGCGAGCCCATGGCACCTTGCAGAGTTAAGCCTCAAAGGAAAAGAGATTTTGATAGCTTTAGGATCTTTCCCCAAATCTCCAACCAACTAAAGCAAAAGCCATTGCAGCTCCCCAAGGGTGGGATAGCTAAATAGAGTAAACTAGGCAAGAATACAGGGGCTTGTATTTTCCCTGATGGACAGTTTCAACTTAAAAGCCAATAGAGCTGTCTATATACTGGAGCTCTTCTACCGCTACGACTTACAATAATATATTGCAATATACTGCATGAAGACAGAAGGGTAGAAAGAGGGGAATGGAAGAAAAGAAGAGATTGAGAAAAGGAGGAAGGAGAGAAGAAACACACGAAATGGGAGACACAACAAAAAGGTCTCATTCCCATAGCCCAGCACACTCTACTCCACTAGAGGATGTATAGCTCCCACTTGGAAAGGCCTTCAGGAGGCTATCCTTTTCTTACTTTTCTGAACTGGTAAATTCAACTAGGATCAACCATTTCCAGCCTGTATGTGTGATGATTTTTGAGCCATCTTTCCCTACCTTGTACAAAAGTCTTAATTCTGTTTGGTTTGTTGTTGTTTAATCTGTGATTTAACTGGGTCATGTCTTCATCAGAGAGATCATAGTTTAGGAAAATCCAATACTACAAATGTACTTTTACCAGTTGTTTAAGACTTAATGTTTGTGTGTATGCATGTATGAACATATGTGTGTGAGTATATGTGTACATACCTCAGGTGTTATTCCTCAGGCACCTTTAAAAATCTGACTGTGCTGTTTAGTTTTGTCAAATAGATACAAACATAGAAATATCTGGGAAGAGGAAATCTTAATTGAAAGAATGTCTCCATAAGACTGGCCTGTAGGCAAGTCTATGGCATACTGTCTTGATTAATGATTGGTGTGAGAGGGACCATATCATTATGGGGAATGCCATCCCTGGGCAGATGGTCCTGGGTTCTATAAGAAAGCAGACCAAGCAAGCCATGGAGATGACACCAGGAAGCAGCTTTCTTTTATGGCCTGTGTATCAATTCTGACGTCCAAGTTCCTATCTTGGTTCCTGCCCTGACTTTCCTGGATGGTGGACTACAAGCAGTAAGTTGAAATAAACCCTTTCCCATCCACATTGATTTTGATCATGGTGTTTTATCACAGCAATAGAAACAGTAATTAAGACACTGATATGGGGTCTCTCATTGGCCTGGGACTTTGCCAAATGAGGTTCCAGGGATGTGAGGTTCTCCACCTCCCACTTCACCATGTGGCTGGATTTTTATATAGGTTCTGAGGACCATACTCAGGCCTTTGCACTTGTAAAATGAGTTCTCTTCCAATTGAGCTATCTCCACAGCCCCATGAGCTTATTTTTTCAAGTGAATTAAATGATAACAAATGATCTGTGTATCTTTGTATCTCAGACCCCTACTCTCTGTGCAAGTTTTAAGCACAGGACTAGAGGCATACATGGGAATGCTGACTGCCACATCCAGGCTTTGATGACTGAAGGTCAAACAGGATCTTGTTGGCAGTGTGCTTGGTGATCCTGCAGGAGCTCAGGGACCAGTTCTTCCTGAGCTGGGATAAGTACAGCCAGTCTGCACAAGATGCATGCAATGACCCTTGTGACCTTTTGGATGTAAAGTAAATATGCTTGAAATAATGTGAGGAAGAGGGGCTTATGAAACATTGTCTTAAAGTGTTCCCAAAGCAGGTCAGTTAGAACTCCTTTGCAAGAGTTTCTTTTAAAGATCTCATATACTAAAGACAGCTAAACAAATGTGAATCGGGAGCTTATATTTAATGCGTCTGACTTTTAACATGAAATCACTTCAGATAATTTATAGAGAGTCATTTCATTTAGAAAGGCTGTACAAATTAGTTGTTTTCAAAGGCAATTCTTTTAAGTCCAAGTGATTGCAAGTTGATGTATATGATCCCCTGCACGTTTTTTCTTATGATTAATTTTCCTTAGATCCTCCCCCTGAAATTGGGTTTGAAAGACCATTAACTCTCCCAGATCAGAGACATCCTCCATTCTGAAGTGATCATCAGTCAGAAGCCAACTTTCACAGTTAGAAATCCTGCCGGCATGCTGATTAGAAGAGAAGCCCAGCCCTGGGGGAAAGGTCCACATTTCCAGGGCCTTCTAGCAAGTGAAGGACACTGGCTACACCAGACGCGAGTTCTAAGCATTGTTGCACGTAAAATTGGCTTGCATCAGTGCGGATCTAGTAGAGTTCAGTTGTAGATATGGTTTCACGTGGCCGTCTCAGACTCTTCAAGAGTAGACATGCCATGTCTGTGTAATATGTTCCTGAATGTGGCTATCCCAGATTTCTTTAAAAGGGAAAAAAAGCTTTTGACAAAAGCATGTTGGGCTTCTGAAGCTTCAGAGTATAATATTATATTAATCAGACATTAAATATCAACATAGGTTTCCCAGGGAACTTTGGAGCCAACTCAAGAAGGCTGACATTTAATTTTGTTCACAAGCTTGACTCCAGATGTCTTAAAGCTCATCACAATGTCAGTGCCTGGTAGTAGAGAAGATTCCAGAAGATGCTGAGTTGGGAGACAATCCTTAGAAGCCCCCTTAGGGAACGTCTGAAGCCATCTACTTGCTTACATAATAATGTAGTCCATTTTGTGAAGCTATGACTAGATGCCTAACACTGGGTGATTTATAAAGAGGAAAAGTTTATTCCTCACAGTACTGGAGACTGGAAAGATCAAAAGGTCTCATCTGTAGAGGCCCTCTTGCTGACTCATAACACCAGAAAAGTTTCATGGCAAAAACAGGAGCTAACTAGGCCCCCTTTTCTCATCTCATAAGCCACTGAGTCTATCATGGAAACTCCATCATTATGAGATTGACCATTATTACTTTCCAGAGCCTAAATCTACACACATCAATATCTTATCAGGGTAGAGGTGAAGTTTCAAACACATGCATTCCAAAGCAAGCATTCAAACCATATCACACAGAGTCCAAAGCTTCCACCATTACCAGCTTCTAAGAGGTACAATTCTGGAGCAGATTTGTACATCTCAGGCAAGTGAGGAAGTGTCCCCAAAGGTTTTGTCACACAGTATAGCTGGGGGAGAGGGAGTCTAGGCTCCTCCTCTGTTCAAAGTCCTAGAGTTTAGGCACCCGGCAGCTAAGTACACATCAGCATGATGAATCACAAACCTGGGATTGCAGGACAAGATTCTAAGCTGCCACATGCCAAGTCAGCATTCACATAAAGCATGAGACTCTGGATAGGTGAGAAGTCAGAAATGGCCAGTGAAAGAACAAAGAAAATAAACACCTAGGCACAAGGTAGACACTCAACATGCACTGGGTCTGTCTGTCTGTCTGTCTGTCTGTCTCTCTCTCTCTCTCTCACTCACACACACACACACACATACACACACACAACTTTGCTAGATGAACATAAGTGTGCGTGTGTGTGTGTGTGTGTGTGTGTGTGTGTGTGTGTGTGCGCGCGCGCGCGCGCGCGCGTGCGCGCACATGGCTTTATGGACAAAATTTGATAAATGTCAATTAAGATCTTGTCTTCAGATGATTATGTCCAATCAGTTCACTTATATCCAGCTATGGAAAGGAGGGTCCAATTAGCTAAGGAGGAGGGAGGTAAATACAGAAGAAGGAGAGATGAGGGTAAAATAACAGTCCAGATGTCTGAAAAGGTCCTAAGGAATCATACTATCAACTATTTACCTAAAATAATTCTATATTACATGTAACTCTGTGTATAAATATGCGTACATAGTTTAAATGTAATTTTCTCATCTGTTTTGACATTGTCCTCCCAAGGGCCAAAGACAACCTAATATACTCAGTTCCAAGCATGAGAAACCCTCTTTTGAGGTGTTGGTCAAGGTTGTCCAAGACTCCCCTAACATACAGACTAGTGCTAATGCACTTGATTGCCCCCTAGAGGTGGGAGTTAAGTCCATACTGTTGTAAACACCATGCACTTCAAACACAGAGCCCAGAGGCCCCTGAGCTGGAACTGACTTGAAAGTTCCGGAGGTCTAGCTTTAGTGGTATCAGAAGGCTGCATGCAAAATTCCAAAAGAGGGAAGCAGTCCTACCCAGCTATGATGCAATATGAACCACAATATGAACTACACGCATGGCATGATAACCCTAAGGGTGCAGGAGCGGCACACATACCTTGGAAGTAACCAACAGTTCTCTAACTGGACTTGAGACCTTCTCAGCAAGAGGGAAACCATGCCTGGCTCTACCCAGTGCTAGTGAAGTCGTGGTTATTACAGGAGAATCTGCAAACTGTAATCAACTAAGCTATTCTGAGTATATGTTTTTCCCCCACCCCCTTTGGCTTATTGATACAAGATTTCTCTGTGTAGCCCAGGCTGATCTGGAACTCACAGAGATCTGCCTACCTCTGTTTTCCAAGTGCTGGGATTAAAGGCATGTGTCACCACCTCTCAGCTCTAAATATTTGTTCTTATATAAACAAGTACATATAGTCCTTACCCCTCGTGGAGGAAAATTCTCCTTGCTATAAATGAGACCACTACAGAAAATAACCAATAAAAATGCAGAGTAGTACAAATAAATCCCAGTGGATAAATCTACTACACAATTCCCCTCACCTAAGGATCAGGGAACATTTCACGAGAGAGTTTGTAAGAGCCAGAGGATACAAGATCAACTCAAAAAAGTCAGTAGCCCTCCTATACACAAATGATGAAAGGGCTGAGAAAGAAGTCAGAGAAACATCACCCTTTACAATAGCCACAAATAATATAAAATACCTTGGGGTGACACTAACTAAACCAGTGAAGGACCTGTATGATAAGAACTTTAAGTCTCGGCCGGGCGATGGTAGTGCACGCCTTTAATCCCAGCACTCGGGAGGCAGAGGCAGGCGGATCTCTGTGAGTTCGAGGCCAGCCTGGGCTACCAAGTGAGATCCAGGAAAGGTGCAAAGCTAAACAGAGAAACCCTGTCTCGAAAAACCAAAAAAAAAAAAAAAAAAAAAGAACTTTAAGTCTCTAAAGAAAGAAACTGAAACTGAAGAAGATACCAGAAAATGGAAAGATCTCCCATGCTCATGGATAGACAGGATTAACATAGTAAAAATGGCAATCTTACCAAAATGGCAATGGCAATCTACAGATTCAATGCAATCCCCATCAAAATCCCAACACTGTTCTTCACAGACCTGGAAAGAACAATACTCAACGTCATATGGAAAAACAAAAATCCCAGTATAGCTAAAAGAATCCTGTACAATAAAGCAACCTCTGGAGGCATCACCATCCCTGACCTCAAGCTCTACTATAGAGCTATAATAATAAAAACAGCTTGGTACTGGCATAAAAATGGACATATGGACCAATGGAATTGAATTGGAGACCCTGACAGTTGATTTACTTTTCAACAAACAGAAAAGGGTTTTCCTTGGAATCAAGTTGGTTGAGTTATTTTGGAAACATTCAGAATTCACCTGATGATGGAGTAGAATGCTCTACCAAAAACCGAATCCCAGAATCCCTGGTCCTTCCTTGAGGGAAAGCCCAGCCCATGATCCAAGATTCTCCTGATTTCCTTCATTCCCTAACAGTCCCAGGCTGTAATATGACCCTCTCCCACCATCTGTCCTCCCTACCCAGCAACCAAGCCATAGCCAGGACCCTGAATTGCAACATTAATTTAGAAAAAAAAGTACTGTCTATAAGCCTTTAGAGGAAAATCAACTGATTCCAATTAGGACACAGTCTCCTGCTATGTCAAAAAAAATTATCCAGAATTACAGTCATGTCATTTATACAGATGAACATTCCAGAAAGGTCAGAGGAAAATGTGAACTGGAGAATATATATATATAACATCCCTCAAGTACATCATATTGCTCTTCTAAGTCCCAAATTTCCTCTGTGCTGCAGGATCCTCTTCCTTCCTCAGTTCAGCCTCCAGGGACAGTCCTCACCGCATGCCCCATTAAACAGGACATCCATGCACCCTTCCCTCACTTGTCTCTAGTTGGGTTTTTGAAGGCTGTTATTGCAGCTTCTTCTGTAGT
>CABHPR010111277.1:0-33111 GCA_902168415.1 Peromyscus melanophrys
CTTTGGTAAAATCCTATTACAAGTTGACCAGGTGTTTAACATTTGTTTTACATATGGAGAATGCATGCCATAAGATGCTATTGCCTCCTTAAATCTTCGTAAGTCTAACATTTCAATTGGAATCCAAACATTTTGTTCATTCTCCTCATCAGGTAGCTGCTCTATGGTTACCGGATAAATTAAGGGTGATTGTGTGAAAACAGGTTTTCTTTCTGTAACCTTATAATTCAATTTTGAAACATCTTCACTGTTAATTTTGTCTGTCTGAATTTGAATTTCTCTATAATTCATTTTTACAGGTTTAACAGGTTTTTCTGAGACTCTTATCCTGGCACTTAAATTGACTATCTTTTTAAATTGTACAATGAGGATAAGAAAAGTAATAAGCTGAATAATTCGATCAATATTAATATTCTCATATAGTTGTTCCATTGTCAGAGTGCCTAAAATTTCAAACAAAGCCCAATTTTCTTCCAATGTACACATAAAGCCCATTTTTTTATGTAGAAAAAAAATTCTCTTTTAAATAGATATGTTAATTGACTTACCAAGTCTTCGTAGAACAGTAGAAATTCTAGGGAATTTCAAAACAGCCACCTGGTGTTCGAGGTGTGAATCCACAGAAAGAGAGAGAGCAAAAAAGCGTAGCCGCTTGACCCAAGTCAAGCCTTAGCTTTACAGGCAGGGTTCCTGTTCAGCAGGGCAGGCTTGAGTTGTTTGTAACACTAGCTTTAAGCAAGTAGCAACAGCTGTGGGTCAGTCAGACCTAGGCCCAAGCTAGGGAGCCGGGCCACTCAGGCCGGAAACCGGACCTGCGGCCAAGCCAAGCCAAGCGGTTTTTAATGGATTCTTGTCACATTGGGCGCCAAATGTAGATGTAACCAACCGTCTTATAAATAAGAAACACAGAACCAATGCAAAGAAGAAAGCCAAGAGGTCAGAGCTAAGAGCTAAAACCTTACCCTTCCTCCTGCAGTGATCCTACCTCTCCGAAGGAGCCACTACTTCCTGTGTTAAAGTCTTTATATAGTCTCTGTTCTGCCTTCTCATTGGTTGTAAACCCAACCACAGGACTGCCTCATCATGGCCTGTTTGTATAGACCTCCAGGTGTTCTATGGTTGGTATTGAGATTAAAGGCATGTGTATCCAATGCTGGCTGTATCCCTGAACACACAGAGACTTACCTAGCTCTGTCTACCAAGTGCTGTGATCACAAGCGTATACCACCACTGCCCTGCTTTCCTATGGCTTGCTAATAGCTCTGACCCCCAGGCAACTTTATTTATTAACATACAATTAACATTTTGGTACAAAAGAAAAAATATCACCATATCTAAGATTTCTTGGACATTTTGTGTTATGACATTTTTGGCTTTGGTATTTTCTTTGACTGATGAATCCATTTCCTCTATTGTATCCTCTATATCAAGATCCTCTCTTCCATCTCTTGTATTCTGTTCGTTATGCTTGTATCTGTGTTTCCTGTTTGTTTACTCAGATTTTCTATTTCCAGCATTCCCTCTGTTTGTGTCTTCTTCATTATTTCTATTTCTCTTTTCAGGTCTTGAACTGTTTACCTCACCTATTTAATTGCCTTTTCATGGTTTTCTTTAAGGTTTCTTCCAATTTTTTTTATTTGTATTTTACTCTGTATTTGTATTTTACTCTGTTTCTTTATAGATTTCTTCCAAATTTTGTTTGTCTTTTTCTCTTAAGGTCACTTTCTTCTGCTTCTTCTACCTTGTGATATTCAGGTCTTGCTGTTGGAGGAGGGCTAGATTCTGGTGATGCTGTATTGCTCTTTATGTTGTTGTATGTACTTCTTCCTTGATGTCTGCCCATCTCCTTATCTAATAGGTATAAGAGGTGCCTGTGTCTGAGCGAGTTGCTGTTGGTCCACTCTGTGCTTGTTGTGTCTGTGTCTCAGAGGGTCTTCTGGGTCTAATCTTAGCTCTTGGTCTAATTGGAGCAGGCAGATTCTGTATTTCAGAGAGCTGCTCTTTGGTCAATCCAAGCTAGTTGATTCTGTGAGTCATGGATCTGTTCTTGGTCTTATCAGGGCTCTTGGTCCAGTCAGAGCTCACTGATTTTGTGTTTCAGGAAACCTCTCTTGGTCCCAATGAGAGGTGGCAACTTCTCAGAAAGCCACTCTTGGTTTAATGAGGGCTGGCAGATTCCCTGTCTGCTGAGGTTACTCTTGGTCCAGTGACAGCTCTTTGTCCAATGAGAGTTCCTCTCTCTCTCTCTCTCTCTCTCTCTCTCTCTCTCTCTCTCTCTCTCTGCTGGATGAGAGCTGGAGGTTGGTTTCCAAACCTTAGGAAGTGGCTGGGGTCTCCCAATATGTATATTTTAAAGTTATCTTGATTTCAAAATTTATGTCTATGGATTTGTTACTTTGAAAAACAGGTTCTGCTTCTGTTTCCACAGAAGATGAGAACTTGTGGATTGCTTCCAGGCTAATATGGTTTGACCAGTCAAGACCCCCTGAAAGGTCTCCAGTGACAGCATGGCCCAAATCATCTACCATCCAAAATCAACTTGAAGGAAATTGACTCAGATAATACAGCCCCACAGCATACTTCAGTCAGAACTTGACCATAATCTTAAAATGTCTTTGTTTCCCCATAAGAATATAGTGCCCTTTATCAGCATAAAGTGGCCTAGAAAACTGTGCCCACATTCCCAAAAAATGGATTATGGATGTTTGCCTTTGTTTATGTTGTTGGTTACAAATTGTTAATGTTCATAGTCAATATTTTTCTAAAAGAAGAAAGGGGTATAGGATATGGAAATATATGATATGGATATGATAGGATAAAAGGATGGATTGTTGAACTTACTTTTAAAGAGCAATTTGTTTAAAATGTTTTACATTGCTATAGATTTTAGTTTATTGTAACAAATTTAGAGTTGATTTTGCTATTATATGTGTGTGTGTGTGTGTGTGTGTGTGTGTGTGTGTGTGTGTGTGTGTATTCTAGTCCCATTTAAGGTATTATGTTTTTGTAACTCACTTAAATTTCAATGGATAATTAAGGAATACAGATTAATAATTAATCTTCTATGACAGTCAAACTTATAGTCATGTTAAGTCATGTTAAGTTTTCTAGGTATACATAGACATAATTCACTCAGTTAGATTATCTTTAAACACTTCAAAGACCTACAGAATATGGAATTTAAAGTGTTTGGAATATGGAATTAAAGTAAAGAATATGGAAATTAAAGTTTTAAAGCATAGACTTTCCTGGACAATGAGATGTATGCTCCTAGCAGCACTGATTTACTTTAGAGGAGGATGCACATCAAAGACACTCCATATGGAGTTTATCTTCTTCTTGGCAAAAATAGCCATTTAGTCAAGAAACCAGTCTTGGCTGGATTGCTTGACAAAATGTTTTATCGACTGGATATGCAGGACCAATAGGAAGGTGACCACTAAACTTTGCAAGGCAAAATGGTCCTTCAGGTTCCTGCTTCACAGAAGAAACTGCCAAACATTCTACAGGACACAGAGAGAAGTGACTGAAACAGTCTAGACCTATGTGATGAAAATGAATATGCCAACACTGCAGAAGAACTTTGGGTGACTGTCCAGACAGACAGCTGTCTCGGTCATTCTAGATTTTTGAAAGTTGTTTAAAATGCACTTCCTGTTTACTTAGGTAACATTATATCCTTATGTGGTCTTTGATGTAGTTGAAGACTAGATAGTTATAGTGATAATTTTCCTCGGTTATGAAAAAAGATAAATTAAATATAAAACTTTAGACTCACAAATATAAGATAAATAGAATATTTTGTTTAATTTTACAAAATACAAATAGACTAGATATTGTAACTGTAATTATTGCTTTATAACTGTTCTATTATATGTAATTTTACTATGTTGAAGTAAAAACCTTCCTTTTAAATAGAAAGAAAAGGGGAAATGATGGGTGATATCACTCTGTATACTGTGAATGTGTTTTTCTGATTGGTTGATAAATAAAATGCTGATTGGCCAGTAGCCAAGCAGGAAGTATAAGTGGGATAAGTAGACAAAGAGATTTATGGGAAGAGGGAGGCTGAGTGAGGAGACTCCTACCTGACATCCAGGGGCAGCATGTAATGGTACACAGGTGAAGCAATGGAACATGTGGAAACATATAGATTAACAGAAATGGCATAGTTTCAGTGTAAGAGGTAGTTAGTGGTAGGCCTGAGCTAATAGCCAAGCAGTTTTAATTAATATAATCCTCTGTGTGCTTACTTGGGTCTGAGCAGCTGCAGACCAGGCGGGACACAAGAAAACTTCCAGCTACATTTGACTTTCTGTCCTCAAAGACTTGTGGTATAGGGATTAAGTTTCTCCACTGCTGTGGGATGTTCTGTATGTCAAATGTGTTGTTCTGATTGGTTAATAAATAAAACACTGATTGGCCAGTAGCCAGACAGGAAGTATAGGTGGGACAAGCAGAGAAGAGATTTCTGGGAAGTGGAAGGCTGAGGCAGAGAGATGCTGCCAACCACCATCGTGACAAGTGAGTTGTAAGGTACCAGTAAGCCACAAGCCATGTGGCAAAGTATAGATTTATAGAAATGGGTTAATTTAAGATAGAAGAACTAGATAACAAGAAGCCTGGTGCAGCCATGCAGTTTGTAAGCAATATAAGTCTCCTTGTGTTTACTTTGTTGGGTCTGAGTGGCTGCGGGAATGGCGGGTGAGAGAGATTTGTCTGGACCATGGGCCAGCCAGTAAAACTCTAGCTACACTACACAACAACTGCCCTTTGGCTCTTGATTCCCCCTCACTATACTGCATAGCCATAACAAGTATATGAGCTTTACTATGAACTCTTTGCTTACTAGAATGATTTGGAGATATACTGGTCAGCACTTCAATGTGTATACCTTTTATGATATGAGTAGGATGAAATAAATGGACTGGCAATTCTACAGTGTAGCTGTCATAGTGCTGTAATTCAAATCAGGATACCTGTTAAGGCATCGTTTCCTTATCTTCTTTCTTTAAAAAATGCCTTGCATATGCAATCCACCTACTTAAAATTGAAGTATATGGTTTTGTGAGAATTTAATGGTCATCAATGCACTTTAGTGCTTATTTGCACTGCTGCTTTTGTTTAAAACATCCAGGACACATTACAGTTTTTTCAGAGGCACATTTGTATCTGCTTGCACAAGACAATTACCTTTCTTGTCTTCTAGAATTTTGACAATGTTCTTCAATATTATGGTCTTCCCAACTGTAACCTAAAATATAGTACCAGAAAAGGTATATTATTGAACACTTGGCAACATTTAAGTTACTATCTTCAGTGAATCTTAGAATTATGACTTATTTACTCAACTCATTCTTCTTTCTAAATCAAAATACAGAGGAGGACCCAAAACCAAGGAATAGTTGTCCTCTTATTTTAAAACACAAAACAAAATTCAATCTTACCTATAATAGTGAGGTTTCTGTAGGTCTCCAGCATAATATCTTTGTAAAGATTCTTCTTGGAAAGATCCAGCAAATTCATTCTTCCCAAGTGAACTCAACATGCACATCATCATAGATCACTGCATTCTAAAATATCCCATACATGTGTACAACAGAAAGTGTGATACTGAAAACGTTGTAAATGTATACTTCCTTCACAGTATATTCAAAATATGGGTGAAGCTCAATACAACAGCATTCGCTTGACATATGCAAAAACCTATATCCCAGGCCCATTACCCTATAATATAAAAACTAAAAAGCTAGGAATGTTGGTCCACCTGTAAACCCAGGACTTGGGACTCAGAGTCAAGGGGATCTCTGAGTTCAAGGCCAGCCTGGTCCTTTTTTCAGGACAGCCAGGGCTACACAGACAAACCTTTTCTTAAAAAATAAAAATAAAAATAAAAGAACAAGCTACCAAAGTGCCTTAACACTGAGTAGCAATTGCTTCTACTGAATATTATGTGACATAGAGATAGATTCTCTAATGGTGGTAAAGGCATGACAATACAAGGAAGCTGACTTAGATTAATTTCAACCACAACACAGTAGACACAAAGAATGGGAAATGAGTTAAGGCTATAAAGATGCATATCATACCCCTAATTAGGAATTTCATAGAGAAAGACTCTTCCTACTAAAAGTTTCACAAACAATTGACTGAAAGTCACCAAGGAGAGACACATGTTTAAGTAAATCATCCTGTCTGGGTGGTTTTTCATTCTATCAACTACCTTCTGACCCAGGTAATGAAAGATTTATGGTCATCCAAGAAAAAAAAATGCATTTAGTCACTTCAATGACCCTCATAGTCTGCAACAGCCCCTACCCTGTTTAAATGTCCAACATCTCTTCTGATACTCAAGATGATCTCTTGACAGTGACATCTTATAAAATCAGAAAATGAGTTACATTTTTACAATAGCACGATATTGTTCAAATTCCAAAATAGAGAAATGGAGACATAGTGAGGGGAGACTGGAGCATGGCAAGCCTGAAGCACAGCAGGACAAACAACACACTCTATATCTCTATCTAAGAAGACTTGGGCTTTAGTTTCAAATTGCTTCAATGGCCCTATCCCTGCAATTCTCTCTTTGGTTTCTTTCACTCCCTTTATGTTGCAAGTTCTCCCTGGAAGATGTCTCAGAGCTTAGGTATCTCAACATTTTGTAATCTGAAATTGAAACTCAAGTTGTTGTGGAATATTATTTTAAGATGTGTTATAGTTGTCCTTACTGTGGAAGAATTGTTTGAATGATGAAAAAAGTGTTGCATTCTTTTATGTTGCAATTGTTTAACTTTATGAAGCTATGTTACCTTGCCTGTCTAAAATACTTGATAGATCTAATTAAGAATCAGTATATAATAGCTAGACAGTAAATTATAGTCAGGTATGCCAGGCAGAAAGAATAAATAGGAGGATAAATATGGGAGGAAAAAAGGAAGAAGGAGCAAGAAAAGGAGAGGACACCAGGGACCAGTCACCCAGCTACACAATAAGTCAAGGAGTGAGAAATAGAAAGGTGTACAGAATAGAGTAAGATAAATGATAAGAGACAAAAGGTAGATGGGATAAATTAAGTTGAGAAAAGCTGGCTAGAAATAAGCCAAGTTAAGACTGAGCATTTGTGAGAAAGAATAAGCCTCAATGTTTGTGATTTATTTGAGAACTGAGTGGCAGTAAGTAGTGAAAAATAACCAACAACACCAGGCTCCAATCCTCACAGCTTCATGCAATGGACTCTCACTGAGTTTCTGACTCTGCCAAACATCGATGCCCATAACAATATTCCCAAACATAGATGCTAAACTGTAACCACAGACTAAGAACACATGACCTTAAATTTCTACTATTTCTTGCTTCCAGGACCAGCACATGATGTGGGATCCTGTAATTTTACTTTGTAATTGTGATGGACACAAACATGCTTAGACCACAGATACTGCAGGTTTTGTATAAAGTTGCTTCCTGGGACTATAAATCCCTTTGCTAACTCCTTCCATAAATTGAAGCTGAATGGAGTCTTACCTTTAGAGCACCTTGCTAGGCTTCCTTTCCATAGCAAAGGCTTTCTCTATAATGGTGATAAACTTCTAGAAAATTCCTGCCTGTTTCAGCACTTGACTTCCCTCTGAAACTACCTTTTCATTTTCATTTGTTTCTGCCCCACTTGCTTTTTTTCAACTGTGGACTTGAATGAGTTATCAGTAGTAACCATCCAACAGATTCAATATTCCCTTTAAAAAACTACCCATTATTTTTTAATTCTGCATTACATTTCCAGGATATGGCAAAATAGAATTTTGGAAACAAATATCACACAAATGACATCTACCTTAATTTTTATAGACTAACAATTTCCACCTGAAATCCTATGATTTCAATCTCCACTTTCTACCATTACTCCTAACATTCTTATCTTCCTGATCCTACAAGAAAAGCAAATTAAGATCTGAGTATAACTTTCTATGGTTTTGGGTACCTAAAGTCCTGATTTCTTCCATATTCTTGCAAAAGACAACATTCCTGAGTTCTACCGAATCCAGAAAATCACCTTTAGTGTTACTTTTTGTTGTTGTTATAACTTGCTTTTAAGATGCTGTGGTTAAATCCTCCAACCAAAATTATGTCAGCAATGGATGGGTTTATCTGGCTGTTTGTGGCAGATCATACTCCATCATTTTGGGAGTTTTGAAGGCAAAGAATGTTTCCTGGTTTCTCTCTTGCCAACTCACTGTCTCATGCTCAGATAGCTCTCTTTTTGAGCCAAGGCCCACTTTCTTAGAGACATTGACCCATCAGTAGAGGAGCCTTCCCACATCAATTATCAATCAACACAAACTATCACAGACATAGCAGGTTCTGGCTATTATGAATAAAGCAGCTATGAACATAATTGAACAAGTGTCTTTGTGATAAAATGGAGTAGAACCTTTTGTGTATGTGCCCAAGACTGGTGTAGCTGGGTCTTGAGGTAGATTGATTCTCAATTTTCTGAAAATTACATACTGGTTTCCACAGTGGCTATATGTTTGTACTTATAGAAACAATGAATCTCTTTGCTCCATGTCCTTGCCACCATTAGCTGTCACATGTGTTATTGACCCTAACCATTCTGACAAGCGTAAGATGAAATCTCAAAGTAGTTGTCAAATGAATTTCCCTGATGGCTAAGGATGCTAAACATTTCTTCAAATGCTTCTCAGCCACTTTGGATTATTCTACTGAGAATTCTGTTTAGAGGAGTACCCCATTATTATTGGATTATTTGGTTTGTTGTTCTCTAGATTCTCGTGTTCTTTCTATCCTCAGCAAGGCAACCCAGAAGCACACAGATAAACTTGGGGTACTCACTTGTAAGTGTATATTAGCAGGTAAGTAACGTACAATCACAGTAAACACAATTAATCACATTACAATGCATACATGCAGTGGGGCTAAATAACAAGAATGGCTGTAGGAGAAATGCATAGTTCTTTCTGAAAAGAGGAAAAATTAATTTTATGAATATAATGGAGGTAGGTGGGAATGGGAGCAAGACTGGTTAGATAAGTAAGGAAAGGACATAGAAGGAAAACCGGGAGAGATGACTGAAATAGGGGAGATTTTATTAGGGACATGGAAACAGTGCAGTGCCAACTTCCTGGATTCTATAAGGGCGGCCCTAGTGAGAACTCCTAGTAATCAAGAATACAGAGGCAGAATCAACTTTCTTCTGTAACTACATAAGGCTCCCAGTGATGCGACTGATACACCAAGACAGCCACAAAACATTAGAACCACACCTGTCCTGCCAGCAATACATGCTGGAGCAATAGTGACTCAGAATTTCTGTAATGGCACACCACTTCCGAGTCTAACTTGAAGCCCAAGCTGTGAGAGGATAAAAGTCTTCTTAGAAAGCTGGGTGGTGGTGGTGGTGGTGGTGGTGGTGGTGGTGGTGGTGGTGGCACACGCCTTTAATCCCAGCACTCGGGAGGCAGAGGCAGGCGGATCTCTGTGAGTTCGAGGCCAGCCTGGGCTACCAAGTGAGTTCCAGGAAAGGCGCAAAGCTACACAGAGAAACTCTGTCTCGAAAAACCAAAAAAAAGTCTTCTTAGATAGTCAGATGCTTATAAACAGCCCCATGCTTGCTCATGAAAGACCATTTAGATATATTGCAAGAGAGTTGTCAGGATGTCTGTTTTTAGTTATGTCTTTATCTATGTATGTAACTTTTATGGCTTTTATTGCCTGTGTTTTTTGAAATATATAAACTGTAAAAACACATGATAGGACAGAGCAATGAGAGAGAACAGCATGAAGAGAACATGAGAGAATAAAGAAAATAAACCATCAAGAGTATGTGAGTGTTCTTACTTTCCCTAATAACCTTCAGATAGAAAAGTCATAGCTTCATAATGATGTTTATTTCCCTTTGAGTCCTGAGGGGTGTTCTAAAATCTGGACCTCTGGGGCATTTCCAGGAAACTGCAGTTGGGATGTATTGTATGAGAGATGAATATATTTTTAAAAGAAAAGAAAGGGATGTGGGCACAGTGAGAATATTGGAACAAGGCAGTACTAAAACTCAGCAGAGCAAACAAGAAACCCAGGAGTTCTGTCTCATACAGATGGGGCTTCATTTTCAAAGGGCATAAGTAACTCTAGTTCTGAAATTTTTTCATACTTGTCTATCCATTGCAACTATACTTCCTGTATGCAGCTCTTCATGGCAGATGTATCATAGCATGGGTATTGAAACATCATATCATCTCAAAATACCAATTGGATTCATCTTCACAGTTCCATTCAATGAACTCTCACAGTCACCTCACTGGGTTTCTGACTCTGCTAAACATTGATGAGTGTAACAGTGCTGAATTGAAACCACAGAAGACAAATCTATGAGCTAGCAGTTTTGCTTCTTTCTTGCTTTCAGAACCAGTACAACATGAGTTATTCCTCCAAATTTGACTTCTAAGTTTTTATGGATGCTACCATGATTGGACCAGAGTTACAGAAGGTTCTGTATGAACTTGCTTCTTTCGATTAGAAAACAAGTTGCCTATTCGTTCCGTATATTGAAGGCTTAGGTGGCTGGAGTCTTACCCTAGGGTACATTCCTAGGCTTCCTATGCCAAGAGGGTCTTCTCTTTAAAGTTGCTAAATTTCTTGAAATTTCCTGCCTCTGCTTCACTACAGGACTGCCATTTGAAATTATCTAGTGCTGTTTTTCTCTATGAGACTGATTTTTCTTTGGTTTTTACACCATTTGTTTCTTTTCCACTGGAAACCTGAATGAATCATCAGCAATAAACACCCAAAAGAATCAATACTTTGATCAAGAAATCAGCCAATTACTTAACACTCCTTTCCTCACTTTCTCAGAGAATGGAGAAAATAGGAATGGTTTCAGGACAAAATATTCTACAAACGACCTCTAGCTAAATTTTTTATGTTATGTATTTCCCTCTGAAATCCTATCTCAAGCTCCAGTGTCTGCATTACTTTCAACACTCTCATATTCCTAGGCCCACAAGAATAGCCAATTAAACTGTGTACAACTTTCTATGGCTTTTGCCATCTAAAGTCCTAATATCTTTCACATTCCTCCAAAAGACCATATTCCCACATTCTCCTCAGCAACAAATTAAAATCACTTTTGGTGTGCCACATTTTGATCTAATTTGCTTGAATCTTACTGTGATTAAACTATCTAACCAATACCATCTCAGGTAATGAGCAGGTTTATTTGGCTGATATTGCCAGATTATAATCAACAATTGTGGGAGCTTAGGACAGAAACTCAAGCTAGGAACTGAAGGCAAAAATCACAGGGAAATTTTATTTACCATATTTCTCTCTTGCTTGGTCACCATCTTATCCTAAGCTAGATCTCTCAACCAACTGAAGCCCATTTGTTAGGGTATTGAAACCTCAGTGGAAGAGCTTTCCAACACCAATAAACACAATTTCTCACAAACATAGTGACTAGTTATTCTGATCTGAGCAGATCCTTAATTGATGTTTGTGACTCTAGGCTACTCCATGCTGACAGCTGAAGCTAATTAAGACAAAGACAATAACATTAGAAGATTTTAAAAGCACAAACCCAAAATATTAACCATGTCAATCGCTTAAGCAGCAAGAACACAAACATGAAGGTGGCAACACTGGAAACACAGATATGGCAAAAAAGATGAGGAGACATGAGCCTTGAAGATCAGGAAGAAAAAAACTAAAACTGTCTCTCTACAGAAATTTCCCACACAAAACTAGACTCAAGGAACTCATAACATTATGTAGTAAATTTTCTGAAAAAAATATTGGGGAAGATCCATCATTTTCTAGAGAAACAATAACTTTAGATGACAATTAATAAAATCAACAATAGATGGCACCACTGACCAAACAAGACAAAAAGACGTGTCTACAAATATATGTCATGGTCCCTTAAACAAGCCCACAGGAAGTCACTGGCCAGCACTCATCTTATGCACTCCAGTTCTGGCTTTGGCAATAATAGAAAATGGATAAGGTGAGGAGAGCTGTACCACTAACATTGGAGAGATTTGCCTGAAGCCATCTGATGTTTTAACTTTGTAGAAAATTGTTTTGATTACTAAGGATCTCATTATTTTATAATAATGAACAGGATAATTGTTAGAATTACTTAGGTACCATTTTGTTTCCTATGATGGATAATTGCCTTTGAGTCTGTATCAGAGTAAGGAAATGAAAATTTTTTCAAACAAAATGCAAGATAACAGATTTTTAAGGAAAGGGTGTATGATTTGTATTGTACACTTAAAGCAACGTGTTTTCTTTTATTGCTTTATGAGTCACAAGAACTATTGATAACAAGTTTATCTCCACATTATATAAGATTGTATGAGAGAGAATGTCTTCTATGTGTATACAGGTGGCATAGAAGAAAAGAGGGTGTCAGATCTGCTGGATCTGGTGTAGCAGGTGGTTATGAGACTTGCAACTTGGATATTGGGATATGAACTCAGGTCATCCACAAGAAGAACCAATGTCCATGTTATCACATGGGCCAAAAGAAATACAGTATGGTTCATGGTCCATCCCAGTCACAGAAGCTCTGACAGCTCAGCAGAACTGCTTCTTTTGGTCTGGAATCAGTGGTCCCCACACTCACAATGGCATAGCTTGTGTTCTTGCTCACAGCTTCCTACAGCAAAGACAGAAGATAATCCTGGAAGGAACCTGCAAGCTACCTCCCACTTGTACTCATAATTGCTAAGCTTTCCCAGGGACTCACATTAGCTAAGGACACCCAGTTTGGATTCAGGACACTAGCAGGTCTCCTACTGGGTGATTAGAGATTAAATGATATAGACCTTCCCAGCTTTGCCCTTCCACCCTAGTGGCAGACAGGGCCCTAATCTGGGAAAACTGTATTTTAAAAGAAATAATTCCAGTCTCCCCAAACACTTCCTGTCCATGTTCCAAAGCACACAGTCCTTTGTGTACAAATATACAGTGATTGTGCAGCTCAGCCAAACTTTTGCTTCATAGCTCGGTACATATTCCTTAAACAAGGAAAAGTGCAGTTCTGTTAGGCAGTGTCACAACATTTCCTTAGATCTTCTATATTGATTGAATTCATGTAACTACAGGAATTTGATTTCATGAGTTATCCAGACTATTAAATGCTCTGGTTTATGGACCCAAACAAATAGCCAATCAGAACATTTATGGAGACTCTAAAATTGATTACACGACTCCACATTGCTAATCTCAAATACTCTTGAGGCAGGAAAGCCCTTCTTTCTGCCCTCCCTTTCTGCACTTTCACTACATCAGCTGCAAAGTTGGTGAATGAACTCAATTCTTGCACAGGTCCCTCTTCATTTGTATGTCACCCAAAAAAGTAAGAGATATTGATAGACACTCATAAACTGGTCCATTTTTTCTTCTCACTGACCAGTCAAAGCCTAGCCTGGAAAGAGTTGAAGGACTATCTTCCTAGCACTGGACAGCAGAGGCAGAATTAGGTATTCCATGCAATCCACAATTGCATAGAATGTAGCAAGCCTGGGCTACAAGACACACTGCTCTCCACAGAAATCAATAATCAACAGCATTTGAGAGAATAGGACAGCATTTGAGAGAATAGGAATGAAACATTTAATGAGCTAGACACATTACAGAGCACAAACAGATAAGAGCAGTAATGTGCTTTAAAAACTGTTAAATAATACCGATAAGTGATACTTTAAAATGATAAAAATAATGTATTTTTTATATAAAAAAGCAGGTATATTGACTTGGAAAAAAGAGTAGGACCTTCTCTAGTGGAGGGAAAGTCATTAATGAGAGATTGCTGCAGGCCACAAGAAAATGTACTGGAATCCACCTACTATATCAAAAGCTACTACTTGGAAAGACCAAGGATTTTCTGAAGGTCAAGTCATGGCTTAAGAAGTCTTGGTGATATTTTAGCTTTTTCATATATATTATCCCATTCCTATTATGATGTTGTCATATGCTATGTATGCTTCCAAGAACTCTTAACAGTGTATTTATGCAAAATAACTCAAGCATCCAAGGCCAAATGTTCTCCTGAACTAAGGTTTCAACCATATGAAAACAACACCTGACTCCTAGGTCAGGCGGATAATCTTATTACTTGTGCAATTTAAGCTGAGACCCTCCTTATTATACATCTCTATGAACATTATAGACACCTAACTTCTTACCTAACCACTTCTAGGAATTTAGACTAAGCACATAAATCCCTGCCACACCAACTCCAGTGTCGTCCATGTGACATGAACAATTATGTCAATAATAGCGGACAAGAGATACGTGTCCCACAGGACTAAGCTCCCTGGAGGTCCCTGGCAGAGTGCCTGCATTATGCTTCTTCCTCGAAGAAGATGTGCTTCACGGATCATGAGCTCCCTGGGCTATGGGTTCTGTATAACTGCTTTTCTGATAATGTTCTAATTAATCTATGAAGCACAGCCAAAATTCATGAATGCTTGGGTTGTGAACTATGGAGGAAAGGGGAAGCTGGACATGAATCTTAATCAGATACAGCAGAATGAGCTATTCCTTAAAAACCCCAAGCCGCTAGATAAAGAAAGTATAAAGGTTCAGGCACTTCTAGGGAATAGACACTCACCCACTAGGAATCTTTTGGGAATCCCAACTAAAGTGATTTATGGAAGAAGATGTTATCTCATAGGAGGCAGATGGTGGCCCCCTCCATTGAGGAAGTTCAGCATGGAAAACTTAAGGACTACAGCAGAACCCCTTCCCCTTACATGTATAAAAGTACAAGAGTCCATATTCCAACAGGTAAAAAGGTTTTATATTAAAAGAGATATGTGGTGGAAGAACTAAAAAAAGACTTAGAGAGGGTCTACAGCATCCAAATTGGCTAAGTAGGCCATGAAAACCTAAAAAGTAAAAATGTATAATAAACTAAAAAACTGCTGGGATAAGATAAGGGACACAGCTGCAACTGCAAGAAGTCTACACAAGTCTCGGGACTGTACTAAATTTAGAAACCACAGACTGCTCTTTGAGTCATAAAGTTCTTATGGGTAAAGGGATATGTCTACTGCCGATTAATAATTGTGTGCTTGCTGTTTTTTAAAAGATGATATAATTAAATTATTGCCAAGTTCTTGTTGTTCCTTGTATGACTTGATAGTTTTCTTTTCTGTATATAAACTACTGATTTACAGAAGTAAAATTGCAGCAGATTCAAACCACTTCTGAGTGTGTTGTCTGTCTGTCATTCACCGAATCCTTGCTTTCCCAAATACCCAAGCCCTGGTTCTTCTACAGTCATGGTAGCACCGGTGGGCCAGTCTGTGGTAGGTGGCGCCTGAACAGGGACCCTTGGGACAGGTAATTCTTTCTCCCTTTTTCTTTCATTCAAGGTTTTAGGATCGGCTCTTGCCAGGAAGCTGCAGTTCCACCGATAAAGGATCATCAGTTAAGGACAAGTAATCTTGAGGTAACATGGGGCAACATGAGTCAAAACAAGAAAGGCTGTATATGTCAGTGTTTAAGCACATGATGGCAAGCAGGGGATTAAAAGTATTAGAGCAGTCACTGGGAGAGTTCTTTGCCTTTATTAAGAAGGTGAGTCCTTGGTTCCCTGAGGAAGGCACCCTTACCATGCTAGATTGGAAACACGTGGACTTGCAGATGTAATCTACTTGTTGTAAGGATTTGACTTCACCCAAAGGGTTTTAAGAGCCCCCTCGATAAGAAATAGACCAGGAACTAGAATGGGACAAAAAGATAATAATTATAAATAAGTCATGGGCCATAAAGAGTTTAAGAAAAAAGACTCTTTATAGATATAAAACAAAACTTTATAAAAGGTATGGGCCATAATGAGTCTAAATAAAAAAGATTCATTATAGATATAATACAATATATTCAAAAAAAGAAAAGAGAGAGAGAGAGAGAGAGAGAGAGAGAGAGAGAGAGAGAGAGATTAAGATACCTTTTAGCTAGCCTCAGAGAGTTAAGTTTTATCCCCTCAGATAAAAATCTAATACTTGCTGACGCTGTGGATTCCTTTCATGCTCTGTGCTGCTGGAGGCTGGACCTCCAGACAGCAATACCTGGCACATCAGGTGGGCCAGTCCATGACAAATCCCCTTTTGATATACTAACTTATTATTAGCTCTCAGTTGACCTCCACATTCACCAATCCATTTTTGGCTTGTAAAAGAAAGCCGGACAGTCACTACTTGAGGAAAACTCTTATCTGCCTTTATGACCCTGTAAGAATTCAAGCCTGGTTACCTTGCTCAGCCAGAGGATTGCTTTTGCTTGGTTTTATAACTGAATCCCTAGAGGTATAAGGAGACTTAGAGGAGGATTTGAGAGAGAACTTGAAGATGAGATGGAAATAGAAAAGAGAATGGAAAAACTAGATGGGTAATAACTGGAGAGGAATAAACTGCAAGGGACAGAACTAGATTGAAGGACTAGAAGAGAGTACTAGAGGAACAAGATGGAAGATGAGGAAAAACCAGATGGGGAAGAACAAGATGAGGAAGAATGAGAAAGTAGGAGATGGGAGATGAGCTAAGATGGAAGCGAACTAAATTAAATGAATGAGAATGAGATGGGGCAGAACTAAGATGAGAGAATTTGGAACTTAGAGGGGACAGTAGATAAATGTAAGAAATCAGGCAAGAAAGAAGCTAGGCAAGAGAGAACAGAAGGTGTGTAGAGAAAGAACTGACATACATAAAGTGTATGGACTAAGGATTTTCATGTACATAGATTCATTTCTTAGCATCAAAGATTAATTATCAGCTGGTTATAGATTCATCCTGAACCCTGATTGGACTACTGAGGGGCTGAACCCCTATAGTTCTCATTAAGAAATAGACTTTGTGAAAAAATGAAAGACACTTCCTTATACACAGTCTCAATACTATCCACAAGAAAATCAGGAGTCTTTGTTCAAAGATAGGATATATGAAACAAAGAGCCTTAAAATTTTAGAAATGAAGTCATCTAACAACAATGTGTGTGTGTGTGTGTGTGTGTGTGTGTGTGTGTGTGTGTGTGTGTATCCTACTATGAGAAAAGGAGATGAAGTAAAAACTAATACAAAAGATTGATTAAGCAAAGGGCTTGATCCATTTACTGAAATCATACCAAAGAAATATATTTTCAAATATCAAACAAATATTTCTAAGGAAGAAAGCAGCTCAGTGGTAGAGCAATTGACTAGCATAAGCCCTGCCTGTGTTTCACTCCATGATGAAATTTTCTAGAATAATGAATCTAAGACAGGCAAAAAAATATATAATTCTAAAAGCAAATAAGCTTGTTAAAAGAAAAGCTGAGTAATAATGATGATTTAGAACTAATTTGTGTAGACATTGGCCAAAGAGGAAAAAAAGAAAAACCAACAAAAATCACATGGATCTGAATGAAAAACAAGATTATTCTTCAAATCTGAACCAAAAGCTATGCAGTAAGAAAAAAGGATCAATATTTTTCACAGTTTACATCTATAAATCATAAACTGGACAGCGACTTGTTTGGGGTTAAGAGCATCAAGACAATATAATCATCAGGTGAATATGGAGTTAAAAGCCACCTCAGCCAACTAAAGACCAGGTCAGAAAATTAGTAAGTCTGGCCCAAAATTTTTAGCCCCCTTGCATTATTCCACTTTTTCAAAGCACAACCAACACTGACATTTAGTGGTCATATTAAAAAATATCTCAGTCACGTGTGACAGCATAGACATTAATCCTAGGCTTTGGAGTCGGAGGCAAGCAGATCGCTGAGACTGAAGCCAGCCTGCTCAACTCAGCAATTCCAGGCCCACCAAGAATACATATTGAGACTGTTTCAAAGAACCTAAAAGAAGGCCAGGCATGCTGATATAAGTTTTGATCCCCGGCACTTGGGAGTCAGAGGTAGGAGGGCCTATCTGTGAGTTCATCATCTGCCTGGCCTACATGTAATTTCTAAGACAACCATGACTACAAAGAAAGATGTGTCAAAAAACAAAACAAAACAGGGTCTATTTTTGTTACATCCAAATATTAAAGTACTTTATTATTTAAGCCTAAAAAGTCTTTGAAATTTTAGTGTCTCCAATAGCCACAGCCTTTTCTGTACTGTTAAAGATTTAAATTGATTATTCTAAATCATTCATATTAAATGTAAAAATATTTTATGCATCCTCTTCTAATAGGAGCCAAAGTATTCCAAGTATCATACTTTGATAAAATGTATTTTATGGCTACCTGGAAAAGACTTATTCTATGAAGTCAGAACTTTTCCAAACATGCTCTTTTATCATACAATAAAGAATAAAATTTGAAGAAAAAATAATGTAGTCTTTGTAAATTTATTCAACACACATATTCTAAGTATTCTTTAAATACTAATACTGGTTATGAAAGTTTCGTGTGTGTGTGTGTGTGTGTGTGTGTGTGTGTGTGTGTGTGTGTGTGTGTTTGTGTGTTTCTGTAATATGTGTGTATTTATGTATGTGTTTATGTGTATGAGTTTGTGTGTATATTTGTGTGTAGTTTACGTGATGTGTTTCTATTTGTGTTTGTGTCTTCATGTTGTACTGTGTATATTTGTTTTTCTGTTTGTGTGTGTTTGAGTAGTGTGTGTATTTGCATGTGTGATATGTGTGTATTGTATATGTATGTTATGTGTATATGTGTTTGTGTGGAAGAAAGAGAGGCATTGTGATCTGTGTCTGTTTGATGTGTGAGTGAAGGTACATTTTGCACCTCATATGTTGTGGCCAAAGGACAAATTTTAGGACTTGGTTCTCTTTACCATGGGTTCCTAGCAACAATCTCATTGCACTTGTACAAAAAGTGTTTTGACCTGATGAGTCACCTCAAAATCTCATGAATACATATAAATAAGCTTTATAAAGTAATTGCTGACACCTAAAGTCAGTGCAAAAATATGTGTTATTGATTTTCAAAAATACGGGAACTAACTCAGGTTTACTACTGAACCATCTTAGGTCAACTTCATGAGTGGGGAGACGTAATTGTTTAAAATAATTTTGTCTAAAGCAATAGTAGCTACAATTACTCAAATTCACTGTATCCAGTGGTCTATACAGTGGCTAACACCAGTTTGAAACTTATCTAGTGCTAAACATTAGCTATATGCCTTTTCCACAGGACAAACTTGGCAATTTAGGATGCATAAAAATTATAATACCATCCATTAGTATAGGCAGGTGACAGGGAAGTCCTTATACATTAAATTATACAGAATACATATACTAGCAAATGATCCCTCTGGTGTGGAGATTTCACATGGTGCCACGTTGAAAGTTCCTCCTTTTGCGAAATTCTCTAGAGCTGCAAATAACAAATATCTACATTAGATCACTTTTATTTAAAATTCCATTGTCTAGAATCCATGTCCTAACTGCTTTGATTCAGAGTAACTCAGATGGTATTGAGTAAACTGGAGTAGGTTCTTCTTGCAACCATACCAAGCAACCAGACTTGATTACCATTATTCCATACTTGTTGAGTATTTAAATCCCACATATAATCCACCCTCAATTCTATGAATGGCACAATGGATGTGAACAAATGCCCTCAGTCTCCACAGATTCTGCTTTATAGCTCCTTTTGGCTGAACCACTTTCATTTCTAACTCTACAAGAAGGAGTAAACCTAACTCTTCTCATGTAACATTATTTTTTTAATATTTGTAGGAGTACACAGCATATAACAACATCATTCAGAAGCTGGGAGGAAAGATGCCATGAATCAGTTGTATCCCAGAGCTAGATGACAAAAAAATGACAATACAATTCTGTTGAGGACAGTAAGGGCCACCCTAAGAATTTCAAGTTCTTTGAAGCTAGAAAATCACATTTTTGGAACCATTATTTTATTTCAACTTTCTTCTCTGTTTCTGTGATTAAATTCTGTAACCAAAAGCAACTCAGGTAATTGATATTTTTCGATAGCTACTCCTAAGCCATAGTCCCTCCTTGTGGAAGCTTAGGATAGAAGCTCAAGCTAATAAATGAAGGGAAAATATAAGGAAGCATTGTTTCTGGCTTTTCCTCTGGCTTTGTCACTGTCTCATCCTAAGCTAGCTCTCTTATCCTATCCAGAATTACTTTTTAAAAGATACTGCCAACTCAGTGGAAGAGCCTTCCCACATCAATCAAAGTCAACTCGATCTCTCTCAGAGATGGCAGTCAGATATTTTCACCGACACAAACCCTCTATTGATGTTCCCTAAGATGACTCTATGCTATGTCAGCCAAGGTTAATTGGGGAAAAGACACAATAATATATATGAGGAGATTTTAATTAGAAAACAATGAGTGGTCACGGTATGACTAGGAGGCAGGAGAGAGAATGTGGACATGATGCAGCTCTGATCTTCAAAGATTGTTTTGAAAAGGTGAAACAGACTTTATGGTCATGTGCTCCACAATTTAGGGATTTGTATTAGAGCACATGAAAGATTTCTCAAACCTTTTATCTCTGGGTGTATATCTAAAACCTGAAAAATAACAGTCCCATTCTGCATGGCCACATTTTATCCACATCTATTTTGCTTGAACTACTGTAACTATAGCAATTTGTTTTCAAGATAAGGTCAGTCCTTTATCCAGATTCTTGATTGCCCTTGTCTGTGGACCCCAAGAAATGACCAATCAGGGCATTTATGGAACATCTAAAATTGATTACCTAATTCCACATTGCTATTCTTAAGTATTGTTGAAGAAGGAAATCTCTTAACCTCCATCCAGCCTTTCCCTTTCTGCACTGTGACTCTACCAGCTTCAAAGGTGGTCAATGAACTCAATTCTCGCACAGGTCCCTCTTCATTGATAAGTCCCACTATAAGCCACAGAGATTGGAGGTCACTCATTAACTGGCTTATTTTTCCTGCTCACTGACCAGTCAAGGCTCAGCCTAGAAGGAGTTGCAGGACTTTTATCTGAGAACCGGGCAACAGAGGCAGGATTAGGTATTCAATGCAATTCTCACTTACACAGACTGAGGCAAGCCTACACTAAAGGAGACATTGCTCTATACAGAAATCTATAATCAACATCACTTGAGAGAAAAGGAAAAACTATTGATCATCTAGAGACATTGGAGAAGAGAAACAAATAGAGATAAGAGCAGTAATATACTAAAAAATGTTTAAAATGATATTAATAAGTAATCTTTAAGATAAAAATAATGTGCCGGGCAGTGGTGGCACACGCCTTTAATCCCAGCACTCTGGAGGCAGAGCAGGGTGGGTCTCTGTGAGTTCGAGGCCAGCTTGGGCTACCAAGTGAGTTCCACAAAAGGCGCAAAGCTACACAGAGAAACCCTGTCTCAAAAAAACAAAAAAAAAATGTATTTTTAAGAAAAAAAAACATTTAGCTATATTGATTTTGAAAAAGAATAGGCCCTTCCCTAGTAGAGGGAATGTCATTAATGCGAGAGAGATTGATGTTGCCCATATGCATGTGTTGCCTGCTGAGATCTATAACTTAACACATCAAGTAACAGTCAATGGTCTGTTTCTCAAATGTCTGAGCTGACATACCTGTGTCAAGCAGAGTCCAACATATCTGCATAGGAGAATTGCCTAATTGCAAATTCAATATTCATTGGCTCAAGATAATTTTCTGAAACTCTACACTCAACAAAATCTGGTCCGTGATCCTTCATGTGACATAAAATAAAGCATGACGGGAAATTACAAAACAACTCTTGTTGCCATTATCTGGTCCTTTTTTATATTAGTGAACTGAGCAGCTGATTACCTACCCTGCTTTTTCTTGTAGTGTGCACAATAAACTATTTCTGCTCTTTGGTCTGAAATCAGAAGCAATGATCCACATATATAACCTTGTCAGGTGACTGCATTGGATAGTTAACTACTTGACTCAAATGGAAAATCTTATCACTCTGAGGTGGTACAGTTATTTAATTTAAGAATTTTGGGGCTCCGGCCACCATAGGGAGATGATCTTCTGCCATGTCTTCGCATCTGCAATGGATGGTTGTTCAGAACTGTTCCAGTTTCCTCATCAAGAGGAATAACCCAATAATCTGAAGGCCCGGAACTCCTTCTGCTACAACAGGCTGGTTCACCACAAGACTGCGGGAGTGGAGCCCGCGATCAACAGCAAATGGGTTGTTGTGGTCATGAAACACAGATCGGGTCAGTGAAAACCAGTCACTTCTTACATAAGGACCACCATCAACAAGAATGCTTGGGCCACCCTCAGCAGCATCAGGCACATAATCCAAAAGAACAAGTACTGCCCCGATCTGCGCATGGTGGCCACCCACAGGGCCAGTGCCATCCTGCGAAGTCAGAAGCTTGTGGTGGTGAAGAGGAAACAGACCCATCCTACCAAGGGCTCCTGAGCCCTATACTCCAGAAACAGTAAAGAGTCCACTGACTTAAAAAAAAAAGAATTTTGAAGGTGTAGTATAGAAAGCAGTGAGATCATTGGCCTGGAGAGCAAAATAATGGAATCAAGGACACCAGAGTCAACATAAGAGAGCTTGTCTCCAAAACATTTTTTCTAATAGGATGGAAATGCAGCTGTTTAAGAATTAATATGATTTCCCAGGGAGAAATTACACTTAGGATATTAAGAAATAAAACTACATTTAATACTAGTATACATTCATCTTTGGATAATGTGCAAAGAGGCGACAGCCTAGACATATTTTGCATTCTACATATGCTGTCATCCTTGTGTCTTTTAGCTCTCTTCTCTAGGTTGCACTTTGAACAATATAACTAGAGACAGGCAACTTGTAGATCTAGATATTTAGGCAGATGGGGGAGTTAGACAGCAAAAGTATTCCCAGAATTGTTTCTTAAATATACCAAAGACCTGAAACAGCAGGTTGTTCTTTAGTGACATTGTGCTTGGATGAAGCTGACAGGGGATGAGAATGATGGGAAAAGTGGAAGGTAGAAAAGATAAGAGCCGGTTGGGGTTTTTTTCACAAGCTATGTTGCATGTCATGTAAGCTTCTTAAGAAGAATAGAATCTTGTATACTACTTCTAGGGCGGGGGGGGGAATGGAAGGGAATGGATGACATCTATGAAGTCAGCAGAAACTATCATACAATGGGACAGACTCAGGAGGAGGCTAATCAAACAGTGCCATAAAGGGGAACACAGGGCATCTCAAGAACATTACTGAGTAAGCCCACCAGTGGTCTTGGGACTGATAACCACAGCTCCATGTGGGATCTGAAGCCACCCCACCATAAAGACCCTTGTTCCATACTATTACCAACTCACTCAAACATATTCCTGATTATAGGGAAGGAGCTCTGTTTTACTGTCAATACATCAGACCCTTAGGGAAAGCTCTCAAGACCTAGTCCCCAGGCTGTTACTAGCTCTCCCAAGAATGTTCCTCCTCCTTGACTGAGGGTCTAAACGATGCAAGCCTTGCTTAATCAGGCCAGTCCATAACACAGCAGTGTTTTTATTTTCAAATAATTGTCACCTGGTTTCATAATGCCCATCTGGCAGAACTATGCCCTTCTCAAGAAGAAAATTGGAATGTTATAGCACACCAGGACATAAGGCTGTCTGTGACCCTTTAATGCCTCAATAAGCAGCTTGATAGAATGTCATTCTTTGATAAAGGTTTGGGCTTAGTGGCTGGTAATGTATCAGCAGTGGCTCCTTTGTGATGTTTTGCAGTCAAATGTCTGGGCTATCCTGATGAACAAATGTATATCCTACCACTCTAATCTCTAACTCGCTTTGGGAGCATGTACTTATTGCTGTGGTGTGTTAGAGGTAGTCCTCCCTCTGCTAAATCCTATTCTGTGAGACTTACTATCCCCTGAGCATTAGTAAATGCTTTATATGACAAATTCTACTCATGTACATCACACCTTAGTAGTTGAGTCCTACCCAATGCATGAGATGCCTTTTACAACCCCCCAACAAAATTAAGTATAAATAGATCATATACATAAAAATTAAATGCAAAATACTGAACCTTTATATGATACTAGAAGGAACTGTCCAAGCTTGGCAACCTACTTTCCATGGGTTCAAAAAAAGCATTTTGTAGTTCAAAGATTTTTTTGTTTTTTTTTTGTTTTTTTGGTTTTTTTGTTGTTGTTGTTTGGGAGACAGTGTTTCTCTGTGTAGTTTTGATGCCTGTCCTGGATTGTGCTTTGTAGACCAGGCTGGCCTTGAACTGACGTAGATCCACATGGCTCTGCCTCCTGAGTGCTGGGATTAAAGTCATGTACCACCACTGCCCAGCTTCAAAGATGGTTTTAAGTACAGCTTCCAACTTTCAATTCTGTGAGCAGATTCACCTAACAGAGCAAAGTTATTCAGAGGCCTGCCCATGGGTCCTGAGAGTTTCAAGTACCACAAGGGATCTCACAAGGCAGGTTGCCACCTTGATCCAGGGAAGACCCAACACATTAGATCCTAGACCTCACCCTCTGCTCCACCCTTTGGCAAACAGCAGCCCCTCACTCACCATGTCATGGTTTCCCAGCTTAGCCATGCTCTCTGCTCAACTACCTGTAGCAGCCCTCACAGCACAGCACATAAAACCAATAGTACCAGCTCCTGTTGAAAAATAAGTCTGCAGCCTATGGAAGGAGGAAGGACCCTGCATCACTTTTGCAGGGCAGGTCAACTGGAGGACTTGATTGACTAGTGAGGCCTGAGTGACAAGAGCATCTTCCATAGGGTTTTAATGTGCATAAAAACACAGAAGAATAGTTCCTGTCCCTCTCTTCCACCCCAGACAAATACTTTTTCTAGATCAGCAAAAATATGTATATCAATAGCACCATGTTCAAAAACAGACCTGCTCTCTTGCTGCTCTCCATAGGCACTTCCTCTTCTTCCTCCTAGAAACAATGTGGCTAGCTTGTACAGACCACTATATACTATGTAGGATGGAGTGGTTCCCTGCCACATAGGTAGAAGGTTGCCGGGATATTAACAACTAAAGAGACATTTAAAGACATATAAGGAGAGTGTTAGTTGTGTGACTTAACACTGACATAAGGTGAACTGAAGATATTTTTTTACCTAGTTGTTACAGCGAATTCAGACACCAGCAAAGAAAAGCAGGAACTAGATCACAAAGAGATAATAGGCCTGTCTCCCATTAGAAAGCTGGATGATCGCTCCATTACTTTAGCAATTTTATTCCTAAAATTCAGAGCAAACTGTGGGCAAATTAAATAATACAGAGTAGTCTTATAAAGAATAGTCTTCATGGAAAGTTGAATTCTTAGAGAATAATGGATCTAGAAAGAATACATTTATGAGCACCATTGTTAGCCAGCACATCTTCCTTCATAGGCAGGTGAAAAATAAAACACAATTGTATTATTCAAGCTTCTCTACATGACCAGGACTGGTAGAATGAATCTCTCTATGTATGTAGGAAGTTACTTCATAGAATATCTTACAAGCATTCAGGTTGGGAAGGAGATCTTTTTTCACGAGCCCTGCCTGCTGTCTGTCTCAGGGCTGTGACATCATTGCAGAAAATTCCATTTTTAAGCTTTATTTTATTTTTTGGATACACAAGTTTGCCTCCAGGAGTCTGTGCAGTGTACTTGCAGAGGCCAGAAGAGATTTACCAGAGATGGTTAGGTATAATGAAACCTGAGTCCAATGTAACAACACATGGTACTGCTTTTAACTGTTAAGCTATATCCCTGGGACACTTCTTTATTTAAAATTTATTTTTAATCACTCTAAATAATATATATTAAAAAATTTCCCCCCTCCTTGTCCTCTCTCTCTCCCTTTCAAATTCTTTCCTTCCAATTTCTTCTTTGTTAATCATATGAGAATATGTATGCACAAATATATGAATAAAACCTGCTGAGTCCCTTTCTGTTGGTTGTGTTTATAGGGATTCAAGGATGAACACATTGTACTGGAGACACAAACAGGGAGCTCATCCCTGCCTGAGGCTAATTTTCCCACCTGCAGGAGAATTCCACTATTTAATGTGCAACAAGAGTCTTATCGCCAAATGATCTAGGTGCCTTGGACTGGAAACTTTATCAAGAATAGTAAATTTGAGTTGATAAATACCTCAGCTAACAATTGCTGGTGCCATTGCCCTGAATTTCAGGAGCTGCAGGGAAGACTGGACATTGTCCTGAGCCAATCACATTCTCCCTTGGCTCTGTTGTCCTCTCCTCATACTCCAATAACCATTCTTATTTTGCATGACTTTGAAATCCAGAAATTCCTATCTCAAAATTCTAAGTACCATGATTACAGGCCTGTGCCATCATACCTGGGTAAGTTGGCTTCAACTGTATTTAGTAAGGAATTAGAACAACATATGAGTAAGAGGAGCAGTTACACTTAACTATATTAAAAAAAAACTACTTATCTCTGTGAGCCTCAGTTTCACCATGTGCAAAATAAGGAAAGAACTCTTCCTAAGTCAGTAATGAGTTATAACAGACTCAATAACAAAGAAAAATAAAATTTCTCGTAGTTGGAAGATAGTGGCCATTAAGGCGGAAAGGCTACATCTGATGGGAACCTTCTTCTGTTTCTGGAGATAGGACCAGAACCTGTGCCCTGCTTACTCTAACTAGGCAGGGTTCGCCACTCATCCTCAGTAAGCCAATTAAATGAACCAAGTTATCCAGTGAGTGACATGCTCATTTATATTGCAGGCACTCTGGAGGTAAGTTGGGCCTATCTCTCTGATGTCATAGCATGGTCTAGTGTACACTTCAAGTGCCAGTACAGTCAGGGAATCATAGTAATACTATTCTTTACAAAAAAAAAGAAAGGAAGAAAGGAAGAAAGAAAGAAGAAAGAAAGAAAGAAAGAAAGAAAGAAAGAAAGAAAGAAAAGGGAAAAGGAAATAAAGCAAATTATTAACAAAAATTTAAAACATATTTATTCAAATTGACTAATTTGGAACAATAAAGAAAGTATAAGATAACTAATCCATCCTTGGGGTCCTAAGAGGTTTAGATAGAAGGTAAAAGATATGCAAAACTAAGTCATCTAAGAAGCCATGTAATTAATTTTTCCAATCTTTAAAACCCTCCCTAGCTGGGTGGTGGTGGCACACGCCTTTAATCCCAGCACTCAGGAGGCAGAGCCAGGCAGATCTCTGTAAGTTAGAGGTCAGCCTGGTCTCCAAAGTGAGTTCCAGGAAAGGTGCAAAGCTACACAGAGAAACTTGGTCTCGAAAAACCAAAAAAAAAAAAAAAAAAAAAAACCAAACCCCAAAAACCCTCCCACATTCTCATCTGGAGGATTCAAATTTTTCCCACAATCAGATGCCCAGTGAAATTAGAATTTCATGTGGTCCACTATTTCATAGTTGTTAGCTAAAGGGAGCGATATAAATGTCTCTTTAGAATATCCTTATTCCCACCAGGAATGTAGATTACAGGGATTGACAGGGTGGGGACGGAAGAGCTTTAAGGTCCAAGTGAGGATCACACAGTTGGGGCTGCAGGAACTTGTCACTGAAAGCTACATGTAGATGTCAAAACAGGAAAGAGTGGAAGGCCTGGAGTGCACCAATTTACCATAGCTTAGAAGATACAGAGAGCACAATAGAAGTGAGCTTCTCCTCAGGTACACCCCAAACATTCCTGTCTAGTCATTTGACCCTGGGCTGCCACACCCAAAACTCCCTTCCTAATGATTTTTTCAGACTCTATAGCTCTTTGCAAATGCCTGATTTCCCCAGACTTAGAGCCACTTCTGTTAGAGTCTCTGGATCCCCTGACCATGTCATCTGGAGTCACAACCATTCAGGGCTCCTAACTGAAAGTTTTAAAAGCATCAAGAAAGCAGAATATCATCCCATCCAGATAAGTTAGTCTTCATGCCTGCAAGTTCCTCTTCTCTCCTAACAGGAGATATAAACTCCAGCATGGGTCCACCTGACAATTGTCCTTGTGGGTTCACATTGCTGCTCATTTTTTAGTATTGGAGATAAACTCATGTCTCATGGCCTTAGTCCAGAAGTCAGACACTTTTTAAGACTTGTATTGTTGGGGGCTGGATACCATCTGAAATGAGATCTGGTGACCTCTTCTGGCATGCAGGCAAAACACAGCATGCAAAATAAAAATAAATAAATCTTAAAAAAAAAGAAAGACTTGTATTGCCAGTCACACTCCTAATCACTTTTTGCACTGTTCCCTTATTTTGTAGTGATTTGGGCTTGGAAACTTCTTTAAGTACCATGTCTAAGTTAGTTTTGGGTCCTTTCAATCTTGTGTTTCTTTTGGATAATAAGGGCTGAGTTGAAGATGAAATCAGCACCATCCATCCCACCTCACTGTTATAATGACATTTTCATGGGACTGAATAGAAGGTTCAACACCTGAGAGCACTGGCTGCTCATTCACAGGACCTGACTTTGATTCCCAGCACCCAGAAGACAGCTCACTGCTGTCTGTAACTACAGGCACCTGGGATCAGACACTCTCTTGTGACATACTCTGGTACCTGGCATGTTCTTGATACACACACTGGGAAAACTTATACATGTAAATTAAACTTCATTCCTTTTGAAAATAATAACATATGCATGAAGAAAAACTTTTTCAAAATATGGAATCACACATATATCTGTCTTTTTGCAATTTGTATATCTGGTACCCTAGCAGGCCTAAAGAATTTACCACATTTTCTGGACCTAGAAATACAGGTAGTTCTGGGTCATCTGGGTGCTAGGAACCAAACTTGTGTACCCAAGAGGAACATGAATTTCAGTAAACTTTCCAGCTCTCAGACATGACATTAAAATGTAGCTGAAGATGCCAGATTACTTCATCTGTCTCCTATCACTTGAAGGTGATGACAGTCCCCTCTAGATGGCTATCAAAGAGTTCAATGGCTTTTTAGCCCTCTTTGAATGGACTCTCTACTTTGCTTCTTATTTTAATTATTAACACAATTCCCTTGATGTGAGCAAAGATAACAAACCTGATTTGTTGAAACCAGTCAGTGTCCAGTCAGATTATATAGTAAAAGTTCTATAATTTGAGATATGCCATTTTTTTAGAATTTTTTGAGACAAGATACTTCTACAAAGCCATGGCTGTTGTGGAACTCACTATTTGAAACAACCTCACCTGAAACCTCAAACTCAAAGATATTGGCTTGTCACTGTCTCCCAAATGCTGGGATTACAGGCATGCACCTCTAAGGCCAAATGAAATATGTTTTAAATGTTCTATCTTTAAATCAAAGAATTAAATGATAACATAAGATTTTAAAAGAAATCATCAATGTTGCATTGAACAGTAATACATCTTGAAATTCTATAATAATAATGTAAACTGGCAAATCATTTCATATATTCCCGATAACTGGGTTACTTCACTTCCTTTGTTAACTTTATCCATTTAAAAATTTAAAATCCATTTAAAAATGTCTGAACCCTGTGTATGTATACCTGTGCCATCATGTGTGTGTGGCAGTGAGAGGACAACTTCAAAGTGTCTATTAACTACTTCTCCTATGTGAGTTCTAGAGATGAAACCCAGGAGTGTTCTAGTAGCAAGTGACCTCAATGACATTTACTTGGGTTTAAAAATTATTTAGGTATGTGCCATTGTGGGAGTGAGCATATGCCAAAGCGCTAATGTGGCACTAAGGGAAAATTTTGTAGAGTTATTTGAGTCTTCCAGAGATTGAACTCAAGTCATTAGGCTTAACAAGAACCAACTTTACCACTCAGACAATTCTATGGCATTCATCCGTGGTTATGAGAAAGTGTTATGAACAACAGCTTAATTCTCAGAATAAACTAACACATTCCAAAGAAAAAAAGATAGGAGTATATTACTACCATTTGCAAGGATCTATTACTCAAATTGTCCTATTTTCCTCTACCATTAGTTGATAATATGTTTATAATTTGAAGAAGACAATATTTTACTGATTAAATATCTCAACTAATTTTATTTGAGGAGCAGTGAGACAGCTAAGTAAGAACTATCTGTGCAAGGCTGGGATCTGACCTTGAGCACCATATGAAGAGGGCCAAAAGTAGACCCCACAAAGTTTTTTTTCTCTTCCTACATATCTGACATGACCAAAAAAAACATAATTACAGTAACACAAAAATATCAAAAATATTTTGTTTGTTTTGTTTTGTTTTTAATAAATTTCATTTCTGTTGTATTACCTGACATCTCTGAATCCCCTGGAAGGCAGTACTTCAAGATGAAGTGGCAAATATAAAATTAATGGGGATATGAAGAAGGATGAAACTTCAAATAGTATATACATATCCATCGCATGTCAACCTATGTTGTGAATACTGGTGTGGACCATTGCTGCTTGACCAAGTTCCAACATTTTGACATTGCAGATGGACCACTTTTCTCCAGTACCTTTTTGCATTTATTATTAATGATTCTCACTATTAATGCCTTTCCCTTTGCGGAAATTTGTTCAGGCTTTGGTAAATGATAAAAATGTGTACAATGATAGACTCTCTTAACAAAATAAATATTGGAAACAAATCCCTGCCACTGCTGAACCAGGGATTCCTTTGTGCCCTCTTAGTTGCACCAAGATCAGGAAAGTTAGCGATGTACTAGACACACCTGACTCCAAGGATGAGATGCATACTTTTCACATCCAGAGTCTGAGATAATTAAAAGCAAGAGTTCAATTAATAAATATAGAGGAATTAGAATGGAATGGTATAATGGAAAAAGAGTGAGACCTCAGGATCTTCACTTTTGGGAGTGTTATGAGGGGAACAGGCCTATAGAGTAAATTTAAGAAATTGTAGTATAGTGTCTGTTCCTCAGAAGAAGTCCTTTTCCCAAGGTCAGGCATTAGGAAAAGGGTCTCCATTACTTCAGGGAATTGAGGAAAGGGACTGACTAGTACCTAAAGCACTCCTTCTCCTTATCTGTGGCAGGAGAAACTTTTTTTCCTTTCATTAACATATGGCTGGTGTCTATTATCGAGATCAAGGCTATCTTCCTCAACCCATAATTTCAAGCCACACACCAGCTCCTAAGACTTCTTTATTTCTTTTTAATTCTACATGTAATTATAGAGTATAAACAAAATCTTTTTCAATTGAATGCTGCTGGGAGCCATCTTGATTCACCCTCAGATCATGTCCATCTCCTCCTTCTTTCTAACCACTGTAGACTCCACACATCTCAGAGGCCTGAACACCCTCCCCAAGCAGGTCTGCAGGAAAATATACAATTGAGTGCTTGTTATCTTACATTGTTACAGCTCTTGAAGACATATGAAAATGATGATTTGGAAACACACAGGGTATTTATTGTGTCTTACACTTTTTTCGATTAAGCATTTTAACACTGACATGGTTGAAACATGTTGACAAAACACCACTCATTGGGGGTACATCATCTGCTCTTGTACTTGTTTTCAGGAGGCTGACACATAAGGGTCATGAGTTCAAATTTATTCCTGAATAATTATGGATATCCCAGCCAGGCTGAATAATAAACAACATCTCAAGGAAATATGTGAAATTATGAAAACCAAAACCAGGAACAAACTCTCAAACACAAAGCAATTTGGGGCTATTATGAATAAAGCTGCTATGAACATAGTTGAACAAGTGACCTTGTGGAAGGATGGAGGAGCATCTTTTGGGTATATACCCAAGAGAGGTGTAACAGGGTCTCTAGATAGGTCAATTCCTAATTTTTGAAGGAACCACCATGTTGATTTAAAGCTGTTCAAGTTTCCACTCCCCCCAGCAATAGAGTAATGTTCCCTTTCTTCCACATCCATGCCACCCTGTGATGTTTCTTGTGTTACTGATCTTAGCCATTATGAAAGGTGCAAAATAAATCTCAAAGTTCATTTTATTATCACATCCTTGATGGCTAAGTGTGGAACATTCCTTTAAGTGTTTCTCACCATTTTTGATTCCTCTGTGGAGAATTCTGTGTTTAGATCTATACTTCATTTTTATTAGATTATTTGGTATGTTCAGGTCAGGTTTCCTGAGGTTTTTATTATCCTAGGTGAGTCAACTGAGAACCACATAGACAAACATGATATGTACTCACTTATAAGTGGGTATTAGCTGATACTTAAAGACTAATCACAAAACAATCCAGAAACCCAGAGAAGATAAGTAAAAAGGACAGCTGTGGGGAGGGATGCACAGATCCCCCTAGAAAGAGGAAATAAAATAGATTTTGTGGGTGGATGGGCAGCAGGAATAGGAATAATCAGATGAGGAAGCGAAGGACAGAGGGAGAGAATACATGGAGAGAAGATTGGGAAAAGGACGATATTAGGGGGCAATGTGAAAACCTAGTGCAGTGGAAATTTCAGGGAAGCTATGAGTGTGGCGGAAGTGAGGACTCTAAGTAATTGAGAATAGAGAACATGAACTAGACACCTTCTGTAACCTCACAAGGCTCCCAGTGGTGGGAATGAAAACAATAAAGCCAAAAAAATATTTGAACCACACCTGTACTGTCTGCATGATATGTTCCGGCAATAGCAGCTCAGAGCTTGTATAATGTCCAACCAATGACTCATGTAATTTGAGGCACAGACCACAAGAGGGAGCCCATGCCCAACTCTGCCTGGGTGTACAAGACAGAATTAAGGTAGGACCAAACACAGTCGACTGAAAAGAAAAAGTCAATGAAATGATTCCTAATTCTATTCTACTATAATCAGAGAATGGTGTCTGTTTCACCACTGGACTGCCATCTGAAACTACCTAGTGATTTTCTCTACAAAACACAGATTTTTCACTTCTTTGTGTCTTTTTCACTGGAGACCTGCATGAGTCATCAGTAGTAAACATGCAACAAAGTCAACATTTTCTCTAAGAAATCAGCCCATTGCTTTTAATTCTGACTTACTCAATTTCCCATGGAAGGGAGAAAGTAACAAAGATTTGGAGCCAAAATATCATAGAAATGACCTCTGGCTATATTTTTCCTGGAGTCCATTTCCCACTGAAATGCTATGACCTTGACCTCCACTGCATTACTCACAATTCTCCCATCTTAGCAGTCCTACAAGATTAACAGCTAAAGCTCTGTGTACAGCTCTCTTTGGCTTTTGCCATCTAAACTCTTAATATCTTCAACAGTCCTAGGTCC
>CABHPR010111279.1:0-12070 GCA_902168415.1 Peromyscus melanophrys
TTTTTTTTTTTAAATCATAGCACTGGTCTTGCTTTAATTATGTCTTGGTGAACTGTCTCTGTTCTTTATGTCAGTATAAATGTGCTTATTTGGAGACAAAATCCTTACATAAAAGAGAATAGTGTTATAATGTTGGAATAGATTTTTGATGAGTAATAAAATGCCTTATCCTGAGAAGATAATTTGGATGATGTGATTAATCGTAGTATGACTAAGTGTTTTAATAAACTAATTTAAAATAATTTGGAAATGTTATAGTATAGTTAAATGTGAGTAAATAAAAGACTTTATTTGCTGCTTTTAATTCTTTTATTTAATTTTTAAATTATTTTGATGAAATGATCAAGTGTTTAAAAACCCACAGTTAATTATTTATAATTACAACATTAGCTTTTGTAAAATTTTCTTTTGTGGCCTGGGAATGCATTAAGATCTTGAGCGTTTTCATTGTTCCTATAGTTGTTCCTTCTGACTATGTAGATTCTAACAGTGAGATAGTATAGTACTACCAGCCATCAAAACTGTTTTCCTTTCCTGACTTTCTGTGGATTCAGTGAAGAAGAGGAGGAACTGGCACCGCCATGACTACACAGAAGTGGACGACGGCTCCAAACCTGTGCAGGCCGGAACTAGGGCCTTTGTGAAAGAGCTCCGTTCTCGAGTCTTCCCAAGGTATGGAACCTCATTCTGGCTCAAACAAGATTTAACAGCATTGGCTAATAAAGCGGAATTATCTAAAGTGGGTTTTTCAAACTTTGGTGGCACCATGCCATTGGTGTCAATTGGCTTTTCACTTTTTTCTGTAAAGGAAGTAGAAACTATTAGGACATTACAAGTCATAGGAGTAACTATGCTTAGTTTCACGGGACTTATGCATATGCATACTGGGTCACCATGTAAAAATATTCATCCCTAGAATTTGAAATACACTGATGGAAGCAGTTCTCATTTCTGACTCCTTATGATAATGTGGCCGTTGTTTCTTTTTCTTTCTTCTCACTTTTCCCTGTTTTGCACCTCTGTTTTCTCAAATCACTGTATCAGCTGCCTGTGCCCAGGTCCACCAGACGCATGCAGGATCATTGCTTCGCCTCTGACGGCATCAGGACTGAGCTTTCTGATTCTGAAAAATAATGAGTATATTTGAGTTATCTAGGCTAAGAGAGAGTCAAAAGCATTATAAAGCATTTAATCATGCTAATTCAGATCATTTCCTACTCACTGCCTGACATCTCTTTAAAGAGATAATGCTTAGTAAGCTTTATACAAGATCATATCTCAGCTTGTTAAAGAGGGGAAGCACAATTTAAATTTAAATCACAGTATCACATTCAGTCTATTACGGAATTTCTTTCAGGTCCTGAAATGAAAACCCTGAGATTTTCCCTCTGTCTTTAAGATTTCTCTGCTCTGTTCACCACCTTTTAGTCCTTAAATAGAAACATGATGACAAACAATCTACATTTGCCTCCCTCAGGTTGGCTGAGAAATAGAAAACATATGAAACAGTGTTTCCATATGATTTTTGTTGAATTAAGAGTCTTGTTCTCAAGCTGTCAATTACCAGTTTCCAAATTGCAGGAGGAAGTTTGCTTGTTTTCCCTTTTACTGGACAATGCTTGATTTATTTGGGGCCTAGCCCTAGATTTTTAGTCTGGGCTTGTTTACAGGTCTCAGAGGTGTTTTATGCCCTCCCAGAAACCATCTATGCAAATTAGTATCTGTGGGTATACATTTTTCAGGGAGAGGAGATATGGCTTTCACTTATTTAAAAGACTTGTGACCCTCAATTATTAGTAATTCATACACTTTTCTGCCAACGTAAACACAGATGAGAATCGGTTAGAGCTGATCACAAATGCCCAGACTGTTACTGCTGTTAATTAAAGGGCTACTTTTAATTAATTTCATAAGCTTTTGATTATTTAAACTATAGTAAGATAACAGTAAGTATTGAATTAAATATAGTTGATGTAATTTACATATTGTATAAAATAAATTGAATAGGTTTTCATAATCCCCTCTGTCAGGCTTAATGTCTTTTGAGCTTTTCTTTCTACATTGAAACATTTATGTTTATAGATGTATATATGTATAATTCTTTAAAAATGTGATTGTGTTATGAATGATATACAATTTACATTTATGACCTATTTCATAGGTACCTTTTCATGTAAATATATGATTTGCCACACTCCATAACTGTTATACTGCATCCAGTATTTTTCATTCCCATATGATCTGTTATTTTATTAATTAAATATGAATTTTACTTTGAGGGTTCTATGAAAGTTTTAAAGAGGAGAATAAGGTTGAGAACCACTGATACAAATACTTCCACATTCTTTCTCCATCTTAACTCATTACCTCAGGACTTTCATGAACAGCTTATCAATAAAAATAACATTTTATTCTTACGTTTTCTTAGTGCCGATGAAATCATTGTAAAGATGCATGGCAGTCAGTTGACACAAAGATACCTGGAGAAACATGGATTTGATGTTCCTATTATGGTCCCTAAATTAGATGACCTTGGACTCAGGCTCCCTTCACCTGCTTTTTCAGTGATGGATGTGGAACGTTATGTAGGTACGAAATTGGTTCCTTTAAGTACTTGCAAAAACATGGTAAAACTATAAATGATAGTGTCCTAAGAGTATTGATTTGGAATGGAAAAATATCAGCTCTTTGTGCCAGATGCTTCATACGGGTCAGGGAAAGTGAAATTCAGTAGTGCTTCTCTTGAGTGCAACTCCACAGACCTACAGTGGTCAGAAAAGAATGAAACATTTTATCTATTCTTATTATATCAGCCTATCCTACTACTCTCTTAGTTGTTAAATTTGGTATTTGTGTAGAGAAAGTCATTGCTGAAGGGCAGCCACAGATCCCAGGAAGACGTGAGAAACTGGATAGGTTCTAACATCTGCAGAATGAGGGTATCAATTCTGAGCCTAGTCTTTTGGATCCTGCTTCTTGACCTCCTGTCTCTTAGGAAGGGCTGTAAAAAGAGAAGGTTCAGTTCAAACATGTACTTATGTTAATGACTTGGTCAGTAATCACCATTTAATGATGCCTGGACTGACTTGTGATTTTGAGACCCAAGAAAGTAAGAAACAAGGCAAAAATTACCAGTTACCAGATTCTTGGCATTTTCATTCCTTTTATTTATTCTCATTATAAAGTTTATAGATCAAGCTGGCAATATGTACATGCCATTTGCTAACAAAGGGTAGATGTTATTTGAGAACCAGAACCCAAATCTACATTGTCTCAGAATTATGTGTCCACTACTATACATTATTTCCTTGGCATGTCATATCGAAGAACTTGTCCCTTTATTCATTTTCATTGATAATTGTTTCATTTAGAAAAATCCAGTTAAATGCCCTGACTTAAACATGCGTGTAAATTTAATTATATGATAAACTAGGGAATAAGACTTAGATTTAACTTCAACCTAATTGCCTGTAAAGTAAATGGTCAGTGTAACTTAATTATAGGAAAAGTTGTTCAAACTGCTTTATCTACTAACTTTTAGTACTGCAAAGCTCTTCAGTTAAAATAACAGTAGTAGAACTGTTATGTTTTATGTGAAAATAAGGAAATCTGAGGCAATATTTTTAGTGTATATGACGTTACATTGACTTATAAGAGTGGAACACTTCCATTTGCTATTTCAGATTGGTTAACTGTTGCCATATTTTGAATTGCAACTCATTCTGTGATCCATTGTAAAAGGGGTTTTGCTTCCTAGGTGGTGCTGCAGAAGTCTGCAAGCAGTACCTTGTGGTTTTATAGGGAAAACTGTAAGGTAATCACAACTCAGAAAATGAGCATTCAGGCTGCACTATATGAATTGGCTTTTGCTGGATAACCACTGCTCTGCAAGGAGAACATTACAAGACATGACCAGTGGAGCAGTCATGTGTCCTGATGATATGTTTGCTAATTCCCCAGTGCCCTCCTTTTTAAAGCAACAGAGTTAGACTCTTAAGCATTATAGAAACTAAAGGCAAAAGCCAATCTCCTCTTTTATGCATGAGGAAATTGAAACCCAGGAAACAGTGGACAGTTTTCATATCCTAGCTTATTGGTTTTTTTTTTTTTTTTTTTTTTGTTATGAGCTACCCACAAGAAATCAGTGACACATAGAAGGCTTAGTAAATTGTATGTTTTTACAATTGATGTTAATTCTATGCAGTTTTATAGTTGGCTTAGTTATCATAATGAGCAAATATGGATTTTAGTATTTTTGTTTAGAGTGTCTATGCAGCTTTTAAGGTCAATAATAGACTAATTTTTTCTCTGCAGGTGGTGACAAAGTGATAGATGTTATCGATGTGGCAAGGCAGGCAGACAGCAAAATGACACTTCACAATTACGTTCAGTACTTCATGAATCCTAACAGACCAAAAGTCTTAAATGTGATCAGCCTTGAATTTTCAGATACAAAGTGAGTATCTCTGGACAGTTTGCTTAGCATTCTCAATTTTAGCTAAGTGTAGTTTAATGATAATTTTATTTTAATGAGCATAATTGTGACTTTGATAGCTATCCATTGGAAGCAGTGATCTAAATTTTGCTTTGCCAGGCTCACAGAATATTTAGAAACACGATGTAGCTGGCATAGTGGTGCACAACTTTAATCCCAGCACTCAGGAAGCAAAGGCAGGAGGATCTCTGTGAGTTCAAGGCCAGCCTGATTCCAGGACAGCCAAGGCCACACAGTGAGACCATGTCTTAAAAAAAAAAGAGAGAGAGAGAGAGAGAAGACATAAAATGTATTTTAAATGCTTAAGTATTGTTAATCTTGAGTTCCTTTTAATTGCTTGGTTTGGGTTGACATGGGAAAAACAGTTTTAAGAAGTCTTTAGCCGGGTGGTGGTGGTGGTGGTGGTGGTGGTGGTGGTGGTGGTGGTGGTGGTGGTGGTGGTGGTGCAGCACACCTTTAATCCCAGCACTCGGGAGGCAGAGGCAGACGGATCTCTGTGAGTTTGAAGCCAGCCTGGGCTACAGAGTGAGTTCCAGGACAAAAAAAAAGTCTTTAATTTGTATTAGATTGGTATGTATATATGTTTTTTTTTTTTTTTTCTTTTTTAAGGATGTCTGAATTGGTGGAGGTCCCTGACATAGCCAGAAAACTTTCCTGGGTGGAAAATTACTGGCCAGATGACTCAGTCTTCCCTAAGCCCTTTGTCCAGAAATACTGCTTAATGGGAGTTCAAGATAGCTATACAGATTTCCACATTGACTTTGGTGGGACTTCTGTCTGGTACCATGTCCTTTGGGTAAGAATAGGGTATTTCTTACTTCTTTATTAATAAAAACATGCCTTATTTTTCTGGTAGGACATTCATTTGCTCTATGTAACATTTGCAAACATTTAAATATTTTTCTGCTTCTTAAACATTTTATGCCTTGGTGCATTCTTTTTTTTAAGTTTCAAGTCATAGAAAAGTCATGAGTTATTTAGACTCCTTTTTTACTTCTATATTTTAAGTTGATTTCTGTTAGCCTTTTGTCTCTTTTTTTCTCTTCTCCTTAGTCAATTTGCATTAATCTCTGAACCAAATGACTAAGAAGAAGCAAAATGATGGTGATGATTGCTTCTGGCCTTAAGATGAGAATGAGAAAACAAGTTTTATAAACGTCTATAAAATTACTAATTCTTTAGTGTTTATTTGGTCCGCTTTACCTAGAACTGCATTGCCTCATAAGCGTTAGCCTTTGTGGCTAGATTTAAACAATTAACATTTAGCAGAAGTAAAAGTTGAGTTGTTCATTCACACTGGCCATATTACCTGTAGCTAATGACTTCTAGACTGCAGAGATAACACAATTAAAAATAAAAACTTTCCATCACTATTGAATTACATGGCACCTGGCCCAGAACCAGATCTGATTCAGATTCCTGTGCCTATGCAGTACTCTGGACTAGAGTCGATGCTGTGTCCTTGAGATCTGGTCTTTTTCTCTGAGGATGCCAAGAGTTCACTAAAGGAAGTTTATTCACAGGTTTTTAAATCTAAGAATCTACCTGTAAGTTACCTATAAGATCTTTATGGTTCTGAAGATGGAGTATGAGAGACGATTGTGCCGCGACCCGGAGGCTGTAACATAATTGACTTCCGTTTGTGGTTCTTTATCTCCCTCCCTTGTGGTGCTTTCTTTGATAGATTATTGACTGTCAGTTGGAGGTGGGAGGAGTTTTAGTTCCTGGGAACTTGCTGATTAGAGAATTAGCTGCTGATCAGATATGTGACATTTTTTGAACCTAAACAATATCTTATTAAGTTTAATTTAGATCCTTTTATTGGGAAATTGTACTAGTGTAAGCCATCCTGAGAATGGCTTTTCTTTTTCAAACTAGTATGATTACTTCCTTCTAGGGTGAGAAGATTTTTTATTTGATAAAGCCAACAAATGAAAATTTGGCACTCTATGAATCTTGGAGTTCATCTGTGACCCAGAGTGAGGTGTTCTTTGGAGATAAAGTAGATAAATGCTACAAGTGTGTGGTAAAGCAGGGACATACCTTATTTGTTCCTACAGGTAAGGTTTTAATTTCATCCTCTACTTCCGTGGTTGATTGTTGAGGGCTGGGCTGATCCAAGACTTCCCTGAGGCCCTGGTGCATGGAAGATGAACACAGTTCCTTGTCTAAAACCAGGAACATGCTTGGCAGAGCCAGTAATAGCCTGGGGTTAGGGCCTTGGGAGCTTTTCCCTGAAGCCCTGATGTATGGAGAAGAAACAGTTTCTTCGATAAAACCAGGAACATGCTTGATAGAGCCGGTAATGGCCTGGGGCTGGGACCTTGGGGGAGTTGCTTCAGATCTTGAGAACTCAACTCTTGACACCTTACAAGGCTGTGGTTATCAGTCCCAAGGCTGCTGTGTGTTTTGTCTGTAAAGCTCTTGAGATAACACTGTGTTCTCCTTATGCAACATTGTTTGATTACCTTTCCACTGACTTTGTTCTACTGTGTGATAGTTTCTGCCGACTTGCTGTACTTCTTAATAAGCTTGCTTGGCATAAGACACAGCTTGTACAAGATCTCTTGACCTCACCTTTTCTGTTTTCTTTACCTTCTCATCTCCTGGCCACCTCCAACCCTGTCATTGAAGAACCACTTGCTGGTCTAGGTTAGTTGATAGTGAGTCACTTGGAGTCAGCTTATAATTAGAACCAGCTTTGGCTTTAACACATTGTTAAATAAAACAGCTTTTATGGCCTTACCTAAGAAGGACTAAGGACTTTTTACTTGGTTGTTCCTCAGAGGACTTGGTCACCATCCTACTAAATTATACAGTTTAATGATTTTTAATAGATTAGTACGATCACACAACCATCACGGCCATCTAGGTGGAGAACCATTCCATTATGTCCAGAAGAAACTCCATACCTTTTAGCAGATACTGCCATTCCCCACTCCCTGGACCCACTGTAACTACTGATATACTTTCTGTGCATTTCCTGTTTGGACACTTAATATGTTTCCTTTTGTGTCTAGCCTCTTCCCTCTGTCTATTTTTTCTCTCTTCCCTTCTGGTTTTTTTGTTTGTTTATTTGTTTGGTTTTTGTTTTTTTGTTTGGGTTTTGGACACGGGGTCTCATAGCTCAGTCGGGCCTGTAACTCACTGTGTAGCTGAAAATAACCTCGAACTCCTGATTCTCTTGACTCTCCTGAGTGATGAGGTTGTAGGCATGTGCTATCATCCCCAGCTGTGAGTAACTTCTTTTACTTACCATAATATTTACTTGGCTCATCTATGCCATAGCACACATGAATGCTTAATCTTTTTTTAGCCTAACAATATTCCTTTGCAGGATATACCATAGTTGGCTTACCCATTCATTAGTTGATGGACATTTGGGTTGTTATCACTTTGTGATTTTATGAATAGTGCTGTTTTGAACAATTGTACAAACTTTTATGTGGAGGCATGTTTTCGTTTATTTCTTTGAAGTATGTAACAAATTGCTTTGTTGCATTACTTAATGATGCATAATCCTTTGAGGACTACTAAACTTCTTAATACTGTATACTGCAAATATAAGTATTGATATGTTGGTTGGCAGTGTGAGTGAATATGCAGGCTATACTCTCTGGGCCCATGGTTTTGAGAACAGTGTTCCTTTGGCTTGGGTGACCTAATGGTTATAGAGTTTATAGGACTGTTACTACATGTTCTGCTTTTCTACCTTGCCTCTGGTATAGAATAATTAAGCTTGAGTAAATTAATTAATCATTATCTAGAAGTATTAGGATTTATGTCTAGCTTTTGAAAGGCTACATTTAAGTCTCCTAGTGGTATTTATTATAATTTTTCCATTGTATCCTTTTTAAAATCAAATTGAAGTCATAGATTATTGAACATCCTACCTAAATAACTTCTAATAAAGTCAATTTAGTGGCCTACTGGAGTGTGTAAGGAAGAAGTTAGAAGATTAATTTATGAAGATATGCTGTTTTTCTATGTGCGTGTACTCACAGCAACATTAGTCATGAGTCTGTAAACTAGTACAGTGAGCTAGGATGGCTGAAACTCATCAGCATTGGTGTAGCTTGGGGTCTGTCCAGCTTCATGGGAGCATAGGGGTCACCAGGAGGGCTTGGTAAACCACAGACTTCTGGGCCTCCTTCTTAAGGCTCTCATTCAGTGCATGTAGGATGGGCCTAAGAGTTTGCATCTCTAACAGGTTGCTGACTGATGGTGCTAGTTTGAGAACTGCATTGGACAGTCATTGCTCTAATCAGTGGGATTTTTTTCCAAGATGATAGCAACTTTCTAAACAAACTATGCTCTAGTCTTCTTTAATGTATAGAGTAGTTGTATTCAGTGCCAAAACCATGTATAAGTACATTGTTTAAATAATGGAATTTAGTTTCTAGTCCTGGTTTATATTGAACATGCTTTGTTACCTATATGAATGCCCAGCAGAATTTATATTTTTATGTCTTTGTGTTCAGTCTCCTAACATTTAAAAAGTTAGACATCATCTGTTAGAAATGTCTCTCATTTTGAAAACACCCTAATGGAAATAAAATATTTCATCATCAGCATTTAATGTACATAGGCCCAGTTTCCCACTCATTTAAATGTGGGTGATCTGCCTTTCCTACTGCTGGAGCAGGGTGTCACACGTGTTCCCTGATCTCTCCCTGCATGTTCCTTCATGATGACACTTGTGGAGCAGATTGCTCTGCCAATCTTAAAATCTTCCATTGTAAAGGTGGGGTTTTTGTTTGTTTTTTTGTTTTCTTTAAATTTTAAACACAAAGTATTGATGGTCACAACCCCAAACCCGTACTTTCCCCCCAGTCTCAGCACAAAGCCTAGCATATTATCATTAGCTTTTACTAACTTCTTCAGTGGGTGAGTCAGTCAGTTGTGATCAGCACCAACCTCTTTAGTGCTGGGGTAGGAGGTGAAGTGATGTCAGTTATTTGAGTTATTTACTCTACAGGTAGAATAGCATCTGTTCAGTTTAGAAATTGAAGCATCATTGATCTGTGTGTTTCAGGGTGGATTCATGCTGTGCTCACTTCTCAGGACTGTATGGCTTTTGGGGGTAACTTTCTGCACAACCTCAACATTGGCATGCAGCTCAGGTTTGTGTCATCAATATTGAAAGGATCTTTTGTTATTAATTAGAACATTTGTGCTGATTTCTCACAAAAAAAGTTACAATATTTTGAGATCTTGTGGAGATACAGGAATGATGAGGAACTTTTTAACAAAAATATTTTAAAAACATTATTTGAAGGATCCTTTCAAATCTAAAGTAAAATTGATAACTTATGAAATATGATACCTCCCACATCAAAATTTTATAAAATGTGTATGCTTTTCTTAGTCTATAAACTAGTGTTATGAAAATGAATTAAATTAATCAAGCCGGGCGTTGGTGGCGCACGCCTTTAATCCCAGCACTCGGGAGGCAGAGTCAGGCGGATCTCTGTGAGTTCGAGACCAGCCTGGGCTACCAAGTGAGCTCCAGGAAAGGCGCAAAGCTACACAGAGAAACCCTGTCTCGAAAAAACCAAAAATAAATAAATAAATAAATAAATAAATAAATAAATAAATAAATAAATAAATAAATAAATAATCAGATTTGTGTATAGCCTGTAGAGCTGGAACAATTCTTATGTCAGGATTGCTATTAGAATGCCTTTGAATTTTGTTGTAGGTAAAGGATGGACAGTTATTCTCCTTTTGATGAGATCCTTTTGATGGCCTTCGTGCTAACTGTGTTCCTTCACTGTACTTAGAAAGGGTTAGGGTTAGCCACATTCCATATGACCAGCATGCTTCCTGATGGCACTGCATGAGGACTCAGAAAAGGGGGATGCCTTGGGAGGCTGTGTATCATTGGGATTTCCCAAAAGTGGTGACTCTTGCAACTCTGCCTGTGCACGGGAGCCCTGGATGCTTTGTCTTTGCAATTAGCAAAGGGGCTGGTGGCTCTTATAGAGGACCAGGCTCTAAGCTGTGGTAGGTTGTGTGTCTACCAGGTATAAGTTGTAATCTTTTTGTACCTCAGCTATTTCTGGAAAAGAGATGGCTTCTTCTGACAGAAGACCAATATTGTGCAAACTGTGGTCCCTGTCTTTATACCTTGACTAATACCAAGTATGGTCTTGATCTTGAATGCTTGGTAGAGCCTCAAGAGAACGTGGATGGGGGTTGCAGTGTTGTCCAACACATGGAACTGATCTTAAAAACTATTTTATTAGTGGAACCCTCATGGAATCCTCTTTTGTTAAAATTAGGATACAGATACCAAGATGTGATCTTTTACAGTACCCAGTGTAATTCTTAAGTAGATTAGCAAATTTATCAAAGTCAGAACCTGCATAAGATCACAGTTCAGTGTTGTCGAAAAATGGTGTTGTTAAGGAAACATCTATATCATGGCCTGTTTATTTTCAGTTGATTACCTTCATTTAACTTTGAAATGATAATATTAATTCTAATCTTTAAATTTTATTCATTTAGGTGTTATGAGATGGAGAAAAGACTAAAAACACCAGATCTTTTCAAATTCCCTTTCTTTGAAGCCATATGCTGGTTTGTAGCCAAAAGTTTGCTGGAAACCCTGAAAGGTAATGAGTGATTTGTACACTCTGTTGTGTGTAAGATATGTGTTTGCAAATTCCTTCATGCAGACCCTTTGCTAGATGTCACCCTCACTTTTCAAATTATTTTGTTTCTATTTTTAATTATGTGTATGTATGGGGGTTGGGGGTACACATGTGAGTACAGTGCTGAGAACGCAGGTCCTCTGCAAGAACAACACATGCTCTTAAAATCTCTCCAGTCTGGCTTCCCCTTTTAAAAAAGTGTGTATTTCTTTCCCCTTCCCCTGTAAGAATCTGTTTAGCAGTTAGAGCAGTCATTCTCAACCTTCCTAATGCTGGGACCCTTTAATATAGTGCTTCATATTGTGGTGACCCCAACCATAAAATTATTTCATTGCTACTTCGTAACTGTAATTTTGCTACTGTTATGTGTAGCATGAATCTTAAAGAGTCTTATTAATAAAATCAAACCTGAGCCAGGTATTGGGGTGAACTGGAAGATCAGAGAACCAGAACAAGCCACAGCTATCTCACCTCGCCGGATCCTCAGCTGGTCTTGTTTCCTCAGACTGGAGGCCTCTGAGTCCTCATCCAGAATGGGTCTCAGCTGAACTGCTGCTCAAAAGCCTGAATGCTTAACCAGCCAAATGCTTAACCAGCCAAATGCCTCGAGTTTCTGGTCCTCACGCCTTATATACCTTTCTGCTTTCTACTACCACTCCCTGGGATTAAAGGCTGGCTTTCTGGGATTAAAGGCGTGTGCCACCAAGCTTGGCTGTTTCCAATGTGGCCTTGAACTCACAGAAATCCAGAGGGATTTCTATCTCTGGAATGCTAGGATTAAAGGCGTGAGTGCCACCATTTTCTAGTCTCTGTATCTAGTGGCTGGCTGTTCTCTGACCCCAGATAAATTTATTAGGGTACACAATATTTTGGGGAAATACAATACCACCACAGTTACGAATCATAATGTAAATTTCCG
>CABHPR010111280.1:0-22198 GCA_902168415.1 Peromyscus melanophrys
ACTGGATATGGTCATATCTAAAGCAAAAGGTACTAGCAAAGATGAAAGCCATATTTTGTAATAGTTTTTAAAGTTTATTTATTTTTATGTGCATTGGTGTTTTGCTTGCATTTATGTCTGGGTGAGGATGTCAGGTACCCTGGAACTGAAGTTACAGACAGCTGTGACCTGCCACATGGGTGCTGGGAATTGAACCTGGGTCCTCTGGAAGGGTAGTCAGCGCCCCTAACTGCTGAGCCATCTCTCCAGCCTCCATACTTTGTAATAATTAAGGGGGAAAATCATTCTAGAAGACATAATAATAAACTCATATGCACCTAATAACATGGTCTCATAATGAAACTATTCACAAAATGCATAAGAACACAGAAGCAAAAAAATTACATAAAGCAAGGACAGAATTATAAACAGAAACTGATGAATCAATATAACAAGAGAAAAATCTGGTGGTACACGCCTTTAATCCCAGCACTCAGGAGACAGAGGCAGGCGGATCTGAGTTCAAGGACAGTGCTGTGGGATGGGATAGATGATAGAATATTTTCTAATTTTGCCAAATATAAACTAGATACTGTAACTGTAATCCTTACTTGACAACTGTTCTATTATATGTAATTTTACTATATTAAAGTTAAAACCTTCCTTTTTGATTAGACAGAAAAGGGGAAGTGCTGTGGGATGTCTTTCTGTACACTGTGAATATGTGTTACGCCCATTGGCTAATAAATAAAGCTGCATTGGCCTATGGCAGGGCAGGATGGAGCCAGGTAGGAAAATCCAAGAGAGACAGTGAAAGGAGGAAGGAGAAAGAAGAATCAGGAGAGACGCCAGCCGCCGTCCAAGGAGCAGCAAGATGCCAGCAGACCGGTAACACCACAGCCACGTGGCAACTTACAGATGAATAGAAATGGGTTAAGTTATAACAGCTGGCTAGCAAGAAGCCTGCCATAGGCCGCACAGCTGGTAATTAATATAAGCCTCCGAAGGACTATTTTATAAGTGGCCACAGGACTGCAGGACCACAGGACCTCGGGGCCAGGTGGGCCCGGAGAAACTTACGGCTACAGGTCAGCCTGGTCTACAGAGTGAGTTCCAGGATAGCCTGCGCTACACAGAGAAACCATCTCAAGAAAAAGAAATAAAAATCAGAAAATCAATGATACATTTCAAAATGTAATAAGCATATACTTGAACAACAAAACTAAGAAACTAATAAATGCAAAGTTCAACACTATATATAAGAGAAAATCCTTTGCTGGCACATGTTCCTGATGGAGGCCAAAGGCACTGAGTGTGCTAAGTCCCTGTGACAGAGATACCCCCACCACTGAGTCTAAACACCCGAGGGTCTCCTGCACTAGAGAAAGGGGAAGAGAGGGAAATGCAAGAGACTCATGGCCGGCAGTGGTTCTGCTTAGAGGGTCACACATCTGAATCCTCTGAAAGGTCATGTTCTCAGGAAAAGACAGCTCATTAAGTCACAGAGGTCGCAGATCCTGGAGAGGTTTTCGCACCTCCAATCACCTCCAGACACTTGCCCTTCCTTCACAACTTTAAAAGCAACGGCTTTGAACGAATGGACATCATTCTGCAGAAGCCATCATGCTGGCTCCTCTATCAGAGTGCTGACTGGGGTGACCATATACAGTTGTGCTGTGGGGCTTAGTGGGGGTGGGGAACACAGACAAAGGTCCAAAGGGATGCTGGAAGAAAGGGTGTAGTCATCAAGCTGTCAGCCCTCTGATCCCAGCCACTCAAAGGACTGTAAAGTGGCTCTAGGGAGAGGTTTAGCTAACATCCTATAGGTCTGAAGCAAAGCGTGTGGCAATAGGCCTCTGGTATCAGAGCAGAATGAGAAGTGAAGGAACCCAAAAGGTACCCACAACCATCTTTCAGTGCACCTGGCTGTGAAGAACCCCTTAATAAAGCTCCCTGCTTCCCTTCAGCCTCCCGACTCCATGTTCCCCTTCCAGCTAACTCTAACCTGGAACCATTCGGGATGCTGAACCAGGTTGACCCAGCAGTCCACCAGACTCCTTTAGTTAAATATAGAATACTTAGAAGTGATTATTCACATCTTTGGAGAGACTGCCCATTTTAATCATAATTACATGATAAATATTTCATGGTATATATCTTTGTCATATAATTAGGAATAAAAAATGTAATCTCAAAAAGATGCTAAATAATTCAAGCTGCTGAGGATGTAAAGCCATGGCTGAAATATGGTCAGAAGGTAACTCAGGATCTTCACACAGGATCCAATACGCTACAACCCTGACAAGCCCAAAGCTGTTCTCATGACTTAACCACCTTCTTAGGAAGCCTCTGTCAGGGTGAATTTTGTTTCAAGAACAAACTAACAGCATTATTTAAATATCTTCTTCCCTTCAAAATTACCAGACTTAGAACATATCTTATTAAGCTATCTTATTAAGGTGTTTTAAAAAAGGGAGGAGGGATGGCTCCGAGGATAAGAGCACTGGCTGCTCTTCCAGAGGACATGGGTTCAATTCCCAGCACTCACATGGCAGCTCACAACTGTTTGAAACTCCAGTTCCAGTGGATCCAACACCCTCACACAGACATACATGCAGGCAAAACACCACAAAAAAGAAATAAAAAATCAGAACATTAAAAAAAAAAAAATCACAAGTGTCCTCAAACACACACTGTCCTGAAACCCTTCATTCAACTAAACCTGAGTAGGGCCTATTAATGGGATAAGAGTATCCCCTGAGCCTGGCAGAATCCCTTCACAATGTTTTAGGGATTTAATGTACTGTATGATTTTTTAACTATTTTTACTTTTTAATAGTTTCCATATTTAACCTATTATAATGGATTTGCATACATTTTTATTCTTTTTAAGATTCATTAATGTGTTTGATTGCTTTGACTACATGTATGTCTGCACCATATGCACACCTGGTGCCCACAGAGGCAGAAGAGGGTGTCAGACACCCTAGAACTGAAAAGTTTTTAAGCTGTTACATGGGTACTAGGATTTGAACCCACGTCCTCTGTAAAAACAAAGCCCTTAACCTCTGAGCCATCTCTCTAGCCCCTATACTAGAAGTTTTTAAATGGGCTATGTCATTGTGCTTTCAAAAGGTCCAGTACTTCATGGCATACACACGGCAAACCAAATCCAGCCCAGACTTTGTGGGCATACGAATCGGCTTTTTTAGCCATTGACACCCACCACCATCTGAAATAAACAGCACAATAGTGTCTCAAGCCTCCATCTCAAAAACTACCAGCCAAGTCTTACAGGTTCCTTTTATTGTCTGTTGATAGGAAGCAAAGAGAGGGAAATAGAGAAGAAAGAAGAGCCATATGCCTCCATCACCTGAACCAGTAGCCAAGAGAAGACCCTTAACAGCACAATGGTCATCACAGCCATCCAGCTGGGGAGCTAGGAGACTCCTGTGGAAGACCCCTGATATTCTTTTCCGGCAAGTACTTGCCAGTGGTGGAGGGTTCCATTAGAAGAACGGCGATGGCTCCATGTCCTCATCGTCTTCTTCTCCTCCTCCTCCTCTCTACACAGCCCTGGCTGTTCTGGAACTCACTATGTACACCAGGCTGGCCTCAAACTCACAGACATCAGCCTGCCTTTGCCTCTTACATGCTGGGATTAAAGGTGTGTACCACCACACCCATGGACTCCAAGTTTTCTATGAGGTCTTCTGGAGTTTCATAGAATCCAATTCTTCAGATGTCCTAGGAGTTAGGATAACCCTGGGCCAACAGGTTCCTCAGTCGGGTGGCTTATTTCAAATTGACTTCAGTTTCCAACTCCTGACCTTTTATTTCTGGATAGCTACTAAAAATAAGATTGTAGCTAGAGTTTTCCTGCCTGACCCACGGTCAGGATAAATCTCTCTCACCCGCCAGTCCCACAGCTGCTCAGACCCAACCAAGTAAACACAGAGACTTATATTGCTTACAAACTGTATGGCCGTGGCAGGCTTCTTACTAACTGTTCTTACATCTTAAATTAATCCATTTCTATAAATCTATACCTTGCCACATGGCTTGTGGCTTACCGGCATCTTCACATGCTGCTTGTCATGGTGGCAGCTGGCAGTGTCTCCTCAGCCTCCCACTTCCCAGAATTCTCTCCTCCTTGTCCCGCCTATACTTCTTCCTGCCTGACCACTGGCCAATCAGTGTTTTATTCATTGACCAATAAGCAACATGTTTGACATACAGACCATCCCACAGCATAAGATTATTCCCCTTCTCCCAAAAACAGTGGCAATTCCCTCCCCACAAATACTACAGGCTCATACCCTGGCACAGTTGTCACCCTGCTCAGCACTCCCTCTTGCCAGGTTGTTCTCACATTGCCAAGAGCAGGGCCTAGTCCAAGTATATTTGCCCCTTAAATCCCAACGCTACAACTAGATGCCTGCAGCAAGCATTAAAAAATAGCTTCCCCGTGCCAGCAAGATGGTTCAGCAGTTAAAGGAACATGCCGCCAAGCCACACTACTTGAACTGGATACCTGGGAGAAAACCAAAGCCTACAAATTGTCTTTGGACCTCTGAGTGCATCATGGCATATGCATGCATGCACACAAAAATTTTTTAAAAAAAAATTTTTTAAGTTGTTTAAAGATGGAGAGTTGGCTCAGCGGCTAAGAACACTGGCTGCTCATCCAGAGGATTTGTGTTCAATTCCCAGCACCCACATGGCAGCTCACAACTGTCTGTAACTCCAAGATCTGATATCCTCACACATACATGCAAGCAAAACACCAATGCACATAAAATACATAAATAAAACCCCACCCCTCCTTTAAAAAGAAAATAACTTTATCTAAACTTACGTTCTAGGGTCATTTCTTTTACCTTTTTTTTTCTTTTGATTTTGATTTTGTTTTTTTGCCTTTTTTAGACAGAATTTCTCTGATTAGCCCCACCTGTCCTGGAACTTACTCTGTAGACAAGGCTGGCCTTGAGACCTGGCCAACTCTGCCTCCCAAGTGCTGAGGTTAAAGGCGTGTACCTTCATGGCCCAGCTTCCTTTACCATCTTGAGACAGATTTTATTTTATAGCTCAGGCTGACATTGTATAGCTCAGACTAGCAATGAACAAGCCGCCAGTCCTCCTGTCTTACCTTCCAAGTGCTAAGATTACAGGTGTGACCCAAATTGCCTCACTGAGGAGCATTTCTTCTTTAGATTTGTTTTGTTGTTGTTGCTTTATTATTGTATTTAGTTTTGAAACAAGGTCTCTCTACGAAGCCCTGGCTGGCCTAAAAGTTAATATGTAGAACAATTGTTCATGAACTCACATATATCTCCTGCTTCTGGCCCCAGAAGTGCAGCGATAAAAGGCATGTGCCACACTGGCCTTGTGGTTCATTTAACAAGAAAGCCTTTTCTAAAATTATGAAATTAAAACTTTCAAATTTAAATCTTGAGATAGCCCTGATTTCCCAAGTCATCCAAAGAGGTTAACTTCTCTGCATTTCCAGAGGATTATCCTAGAGATTGGGGGCCAATCTATTTTTAGCCAAACAGTGTTTCTCATTGAGCCAGATGTGGTGGCATACACCTGTAAACCTGGCACTCAAAGGCTAAGGCAGGATCACCTTGAATTTAACAGCAGCCTGGGATACACAGCGACCTGACTCACGCATGTGCACAAACACACACACACACAAACATAAAATGCTCAACTTTGTGTTTCCAGGAAGTGAGTGTACTGATCAAATATTGCTACTACTAACAGTACATTACTAGCTATAAATAATTCACTATTCAGGAATTAAATATATCCCCTCTTATTTCCATTTGCTCTTACTCTAGTCAAGTCAATTTATCACATATTCTGGAGTCTTTTAAATTTATAATGGAGGGAGGTAATGCATGTGGATGTGCACATGCCATAGCCCACATGTGGAGGTCAGAGGGCCATTTGTGAGGTCAGTTCTTCACCTTTGACTAACTTCTATGACCAAACTCACGTCATCAAGGCTTTCATGGAAAGTAGGTAAAGTGAGCAAGTGCTTTTAACTGCTGAGCGATCTCACTGGCCCAGCTCTGTTTTACTGGAGACAAACAAATGGCATTTCTCTCATCATCTGACAGTTTCAGATGATTTTCCACTTCAATACCTCGATAGCGCCTGGCAGCCCAGGTATGTTATTGTAAAGCCAGGTAAAGCAAAAGCCAAGTCCAGTGGAGACTGGCACACATCCTGTTAGTATAGTTAAAATACGCAGCTGCCCAGCTACAATGACAATGAACCATAATGACCAGCAGGGCATGATATCCCTAAGGTGCAGCCGTGGCACACACACCGTGGTGTAACCAACAGCTCTCTGATTGAACTTAAGGCCTGCTCAACATGCCTGGTAACAGACACCCAGCCAATGACTTGGGGCTAGTGAAATCATGGATCTTGGAGAACCTAAAACCACCACTTTACTAAACCAGCACGATCCGTAACTACATTTTAAACACTTATCCTTATACCCACAGGTAAGTGCAGTCCTCACCCCACATCAAGGAAACTTGTCTTCACAACAGATGGAGGCCATTGCAGAAAATCATAACCGATCAAAATGCAGCGTTGTGGAGCCTAGTCCTAACTGACGTTTCTACCACACAACTCCTGCTCCTAAGGCTCAGGGATCACTGCAGAGGGGTGTTGGGGGGTGTGGCGGAAAGACTGTAGAGCCAGAGGAACAGTCTGATGTGAGATGATGCATCCTAGAAATGTCAGAGAAGCTATGAAGTCTCACCAACATGGCTGCCTAAAGAGACCTGAACAGTGCTAATGTGGAAGGGGGCTCAAGGGACCTCAGTCCTACACTAAGAACCACAGGCAACCAAGGAATGCTGAGAGCAGGACCAACAGTCTTCCCCAGGGAAGAGCACACCAACTGGTTATCCAATACCAAATGGTCAGCTCTGAAAACATACGTGAGCAATATTAAACGGACTGAACAGGCTGCACTTATGTATTTAGGAATACACACACACACACACACACACACACACACACACACCAATTGAAAAAGAGGCCACATATATGAAAGAGATCAGGGATGGAATGCATACAAGGAGTTGTAGACAGGAAAGGGGAGAAATGGTGCAATTATATTATAATCTCAAATAAATAATGACCAGGCCGCCAGGACACCAGGTGCGAGCTCTGGAAGGGCAATGCTCATCTAGACTTCTGTGGTGGCTGGGGAGGACAAAGACCAACCAGGGAACAGCAGCAAAGGACAGCATGTTGAGAGGCTAATAGCTGGTATGTCTGTCCTCTAGTTCCTCCCTACAGCTCAGCTCCTCCCTACGACCAGCATTCACAGTGAACTCACCGTAACCAGGAGGGCAGCCGCTTCCGCACTCAGCTTGGGAAGCTGTGCTTTGCTGCTGTTCCAAACCGGGGTGTTCCTCCAGGTGGAAACCACCAGGAACTGCGTGCCACCCTAGGAATGGAAGGTTTTTGCCAGGCAACTCTGAGAATGTTGGGTCTCAGCAGAGGAGATATTGTAATATACCACTGAAGACAAATCGGGCTCTTTAAGAATACATGGCTGGTGCTAAGAAAATCTTCAAGAGCCAAGTATTTTGAGAATTATAAAGTGATGTTATAACAAGGTCAAGAGTCTAAGGTACAAGGGTTTTAAATTACCGCAATGGCCTGTAACAGAGTCCTGTAACAGGGATGAAGGACCTGCATTACACTGGCCTAGTAAAGCAGCAGGTATGATTTGTACTGCTTCCTCAGTTTTGTGCTAACCACACAGAACTGGGCAGAGGTGAACAAATATTTCTTCAGAAATTAGTTAATGAAATAAACCACAGGATGAACCCTCGGTTACTTAAGTCTGACAAATAGTGCACTAAAGGTCAGTAAAGCATTTCCTTTTCCTCTTTCAAGGCAGGTAATTTGGGAAGGCATACTGTCGGCCAGGGATGTATTCAAGGAAAACAAAGCAACAAAATGCAATCAATTGCTTTTCATTTAAAGTAAGTTCTGGAGACCAGTTGCCAAATCATGAGTTATATTAAATGAACAGACAAGCTCATGTCACGATTTCCCAAATACAGACCTCTGTAAATTAGTTGATTTTTCACCTTCAGACTTTTTCTTTCCCACATCAGCACACAAAACTAAAAAGCCAGTGCCCTCCAACAACCCCAGGCCAAGTTCTTTGGGCATCCTTGGGAAATGAAAGCACGTTTCAGCACGCCACTGATCAAGGGGAACATGCCTTTGTACTCGGTGCCCCAGTTGGTATTTGTGGCCACCACCGGGAGCGGCAGCTTTCATTTCTCTTAGCACTTGTCCCAAAGCAATGCAGCCAGGTGCCATTCGGAAAGGAAACCTCTCTACCCCAATAGCTTAAGTCAGTACTTCCCCAAGTGAAAGATGGGGAAGTCAAAGGAGGACTCATTCAAGCTGAGGTGTGTCTACTTCCCCGATGACAACACAGACGCCATTTTAATAGACACCCCTCCCAGCCCTGTTTACTGGATACATGTTTGGGGACAAGAAAACCTTCGCTAGGTTATGAAATTTTCACCCTTGAAAGAGCCGAGTCAGACAACTGCCATTTATTCCGTAATGGGGCTGATTTCCTGAGAAAGGGGAGCTTGGCTCAGCCACGTCACCACACAACCTTGCTGCTGCTATGGGGTGGAGCTGTTCACAGCTTCAACTCCTCCTTCTACTACATCATAGTAACAAAACCTCATGCTGGGTGGGGACACGCTCATTCTAGAAGAAACTATAGCATATATGCCAACTGAAAAAGTCAAAGTATGTACTGTGAGCATAAATGTAAGAGGGTGCAGTTCTAAAAGATACAGCGAGGTTCCACAGATGCAGCCACTTCAAAATCGAACAAAACACTGAACTCTTTCCAAGCCAGATGATGGCTTACGGATGTGCTCCGGGACTTTTATTGCTATTTGAGTTCATGTTTTTAAAATATACAGGTATCCTTAATTAGGGATCCAATAATTACTTGAGAACCATCTTGACTTATAGAAAAGAATTAAGTCGGTTGACCAATTAATCATATCTGATTTTTTTTTTTCCCTCAGTGCTGGAGACCAAGCCCAAGGCCTCACACACAGCAGGTAAGTGCCCTACCACTGAGCTACACTCCCAGGCTGGGATGAATGTTTACCCAGACAGAGGGGATTTGCATTCGGACTGTGGCTGGCACACTCTGATAAACAGTGCACCTAACTGTTCATAACACTGTAAGCTCAGTGTTTCCTCCACAATACAGATAGAGAGATGAAGACTGAGAGGGGACTTCGGCTAGTGATGCAGGGAATTGGGCGCTAAAGCCAGTGTTGAAAGCTCAACTCCACGATTCACACTCTGTCCCAGGAAACAGATTTGATTCCAGAGCAGTGAAGTTCATACCGTCGAGGCTTGAGGATCAGCTCTACGATACTGACTGAACTAACAAAGCCAAAAGTCACAGCTAAAGCACCTTTGTGTCAACATTCCAAAACTGCTTTCGAAGTACGCTGAGAGGGGACTACCTACATCATTCAGCAGAATTAAAGGCAAGGTCAGTGAAATGGCTCACTCAGTGAGTAAAGGTAGCTGGGCCAAGCTTGACAAACCTGCGTCAATCCCCAGAACTCATACGGTGGAAGAACTGACTTCCACAAGCTGTCCCAGTAGCCTCTCCTGTGTGCCACAGAACCCACACACAGAAAAGTAAATGCAGGGCATGTGCCTTTAATCCCAGCACTTGGGAGACAGAGACAGGCAGATCTGAGTTCGAAGCCAGCCTGGTCTACAGCGAGTTCCAGGACAGGCTCCAAAGCTACAAAGAAATCCTGGAAATGTGGGCTCTAAAAGCATCCTCAAAAGCTCCAGGCACTGAAGGTGGAGGCAGGAAGTACTTCCTCCATAGGTTGAAGGCCCCTTCGCTTTGAGCTAAACAAGCACTGAGGGCCTCACAGTACCTTCAACCAGACCTTGCAAAGTTTATTATCAAGACCTGAAAGAACAATCCAGAAAGAATAGAAGAGGCTTGGAGATTACTGTGAAAGAAATAGCCCAGCTCTGGGTGTAGCAGGCTCCAGCACTTCCTGCCAATAGTAAAAGGTAAACGATTCAGTTACAGGTATAAAAAAAAGCCAAGTGGATACGCAAGTCAAAGGAATTTGGGGGGGGGGGTACTAAATTGAAAAATATGTAAGCAGGCACCCCCATTAAATCTCTGTATATACGTGCATATTTTACAATGTTTCCACAGCAGTAGGTTCCATGGCTTTTTCAAAAGGCCTTTAGACCGGGCATGGCGGCTATACCTTTAGTCCCAGCCCTCAGGGGCAGTCCTGCCTCAGTCCCTAAGTCAAAGCCTTATGTCCCAGGGGACAGGGGATGAGCAGCAAACACCTTTACATTTCTGGAGTGGGACTCAGTAGCACAGGTTGCTGCTACAGCAGTTTATCTCACCTACCTACTAAGATTCCTATCGAAGAGCAGCCCCACCCTGTTCTCCTGAGAAAACTTTAGTCAACCTCATCCCTCCTGACAGCTGAAGACTTCAAAAGCATGCCTTCCGTGACTACTAACAGACTACTATGAGAACGGGAAACATGAGACTCCAAGACAGCACCATACAAGTGTTACTGGTTTTTAATTTTGCAAGACATTGAACAGTTTCTGAAAATCGCAAGTGACAATGTCTTTATTGTAAAATCATGTCAAGACATCATAACCAGCACTAAATTCAGGTGACACACATATGCACGCCCCCACCAGATACCCCACATACAAAAAGAGCAAACCTGACCAAACTTTAGTGTGTCATACCATTGTGCTAACTTGCACTCTGCTAAAACACAAGAAAGCCATCACTCTAGGAGACACAGGATTTAGGAAAAGGACTGAATGTGTAACATTCACCCCAAAGACCCTGAGAACAGTCACAGTCGGCAGAAAGACAGAGTGAAGAAACATTTACAGTATTGGTAAGAAAACCCATTGAAAATGCCAATGTTGGATCGGAAAGATGGCTCAGAGGTTAAGAGTACTGGCTGCTCTTCCAAAGGACCCAGAGTTCAATTCCCAGCACCTACATGGAGGGTCACAACCATTTCTAGCTCCAGTTCCAGGGGATTTGATGCCCCCTTCTGGCTTCCCAGTGTACTGCACACTGTTGGTGCACACACATTCATGGCCAACAAAACACCCAAACACATAAAATAAAATAAAGACAATCTTAAAAAGAAAAAGGCAAGGTAAATTGAAGTAAAAGGAAATTGGAGGTAAAAGGAGCTGCAATAATAAACAGGCAAACTGAGAAGGCGAGCTGGGCAAGTAGTATGCAGGGGAGGCAGGTAGACACACATTTTGTTTTAAGGGACAGAAGGACAGCTAAATGAAACCATAAGAAGCTTTCTCATACCACATCAAACACAAGTCCGGAACATGGCTTTAATTTGGTCATCTTTAATACAACGTGTGGAATTTAAGTTCTGCTCTCAACCAGGTGGTTATGACTTTAAAAAGCACATAACCACACCATAGGACCAATGCCACCGGTCAGCTCCTGGACTTCACTCCAATGTAGCAGCTGATGGCTAAGTCCAAGGGCCTGCCACTTGGTCCTCTGTCTGCAGAGGATGCTACTGTGAGCACAGGGATGCATGAGCGCTGCAGCACCAGCATTGCTAGCAGTGGTGCCAGACACGCCCAGAGGCTGCCAGCCTGTGCCCATCCTGAGGGAAGCTGTAGAGATGGCTCACAGGCCTCCCTGATCCGCCAAAGGAACATGGGCAAGACGGCTGGATGAGCTCAAGTGGATTCCTTTATCCAGAGCTGGATCCCCAATGTTCAAGAGCAGGCATGAATAAATGAGGCAGAGTACATTTAAAGACAAATGTCACCCACCACATGCCCTTGATGCAGAGCACTTTGCCTAAGAGAAGTCTTGTTATGCAGTAAATGACAATAATTACCAAAATCTTTAAAAACACCCAACTTTTAAAAGTTCCAATCTCTGATTTATTAGACAGCAGAAAAATATGAACAGTTTTAGATTGTGCTACAAAGAACTGAAACACTAACAGCAACAGGGCTTGCTTAGGGACAGGAGAACTCGACTACTGTACAAGGGCACGAAGCCACCCCACCCCAGACAATTACGGAGGACACACACAGAGCCGGTTCTGTTGACAGGAAACAGAGAAATCCACATACTAGACAGAGTGTCCAATGACTACACGCAGCCCTCGGGGGAAGCAAGTGTTTCTAGGAGGCAAAGCTTTCCGCAGAGAGACAACTTTCACCAGATGATTACGTGGACCTGTAACAAAGAAGACACAGTTCAAAGGACCCACTAAGACTTCACACTAAGTTCTCACTGACAATCTTACAAAATAAAAATAAGACTTTTCTCTGTCCCCAAAGAATTTTTAAAAAATACACTCTGGGTAAGATGAACTCCAGTAAAGGTCTAAGTCTTATTCAGAGATGCACATTTACAAATAATACACAGGAGAACAAGAAGTCTGGCAACAGAAACATTGGAACTACTTAAGACAGGCCAAGCTAAGTTCGTGTTCTGCTACAAGACATTACATCAAAATGAATCTCATTCTCACTGTAATTTTTTCTTTTTAACCTTTAATCACCAGCGCTGGGCAACTGAAATGGACATGAGAACTATATAAATGTCAGGGAAATATGTAAACCTCATTAATGTTTCCAAAAATTCATTTAGCGATAGAAACAGGTCCAGATAGATGCCTGTCTAAATGTACTGCAATTACGTTACAGTGACTTTCCCAAATGCACAGCTATGTTCTGTCTTCTCTCAGCTCATTACTGACTCAAACAATTTGCCCTTCTGGGATCAATTGTTTGCTAATAAATAATTGTTTACAGTCACAAAATGATGTTAGGAGGTTTTCTTATTAGTTTTCCTCCTGCACCCTAATAAGATTGAAAACTAGCTGGGTCCCAAGAGTCTAACCTTAACCTCGCTTTGTTTAACAGCCCAGGAAATGATGAACCATCTGCTTCAGAAAATAATGGACGGCCAAGAGGAAATATTGTCTAATTGTAGATTAACCTCCTCATGAGGCAGTCTGAAGCAGCTTTCGAATTACCAACTATCACCAGCAAAGAAATCAATGGCTCGAGAGCCTTTTCCTCTACCATTTAAGGTCCAGAAAGAACACAAAGGGATTTTTATTACTTCTATTTACAAACATTTATTTCCACAATAGAAACAAAAATCAAGGTCAAAACCACTTCTCAAAAAGTGCAGTCATTGCCCTCAAATCCTGTTTGGCCAAATACCTTTAATGTAGCAAACCAGCAAACCATCTCGTGCACTTAAGTTTTCATCAAAAGAGAAAAAATAAACAATAAAAACCTCTTTTCCTTTATTTTCAGGTTCTTAAAAAATTAAAATTAGTATCTCCCTGGTTTCTCTGTTAATAGTTATGTCCACCACTGGGGAGGACCAACTGTGTTACTATTATCAATATGGCACTTAAGTAAATGAAATCAAGAACCTGGTGACCTACAAGTTCAAAAGAAAAAAGAACAGCATGAGATCAAAATGGCCGGCCAGGACAAGAAATATAAAAGTGACATATTAAATGCAAACATGGCCCTTTATCCAATAGGCTCCACAGTCTAAAACTTCTCTACAGTCCAACCTGTAAAAGCACACACATTACTCTCCTACAGAGAGGGGACCACAGATTTAGCAAGGGCACTTAAGAAAATCACAGAAGTCCAACACACACTTACTTATCACAAATATTCCCTGAGGATTTTCTTGGAGAACGCGAGAACAGGGACAAGGACATGGGGCAGGCACTACATGGTACACTGTGTGCCTAATCCTCTGTGTTCTCAGAGTCTAGAAGAGGTCACTAAATAAAAGACTTGGTACTGCTGTTGCCAAAACAGCAAAACAGATGGCCCCTTTCAGTCAAGAGTTAGGACCTACAGCTAGCAACATCTGTGAAAATTTCAAAAGTGAGGAAATCTGCTATGCTAGGCAAGGCCATATTACTCTAGCTCTCCATGAAGACCCAAGGGTCATTTACTTCTGTAAATATTACAGAAATAATCTCTGGAGAGGGAAGATTGGGGGGGGGGGCAGTTCAAATTCTTAAATATCTTAAATAGAATTTACTAAAATATATTATTCTTGAATTCCTCAACTTAATTTTTAAAGCAATGAGCTAGTAGTAACTCCAGAGATTCAAATAATAGAGCCTATTCAAGAAGAATGAGAGTTTGACATTCTTCCCTACAAAACAACTAGGCACAGTTTTATCCATCAGACGTCTATCAACCTACGGATATTGAAAGCTTGGGAGAACAAGATAAAATCAACTCCAACCCTAGAGTCAGCTGTAATATCGAGCAGGCATCAACAATGCTATTCATGAATTGAGAAAAATTAATAAGTCCTGGGCTGAATGCAAGAAAAGGCTTCAATCCAGGTGAAGCATACTCACTTGGGCTTTGTTTCTGCATCTGTCACTTGGCGAATGAAGATACCATCTTCAGGGTGCTCCGTGTCATCCATTTCATACATATATGACGACGCTATTGCAAGCGTAGTTCCGTCATTACTGAAGGCGAGAGACGCAATGCTAGTGGGGTAGCGATGGAACTGGCAGAGTCGCTTTTTGTTAAACGGGTCCCAAATATTTACAAATCCATCAGAACCACCTGCAAGTAATGTAATTTGTTAAAACGGCTCTTTGTACCACAGCAAACAGAAACTATTAGGATTCTGCCTGAGCATAAGCAGGGCACAGCCTTAAAACTCAGCTCAGGCCTGCGTGTCATACTTCACCTGTGGCAAACGTATTGTGGATATTGTGAAAGGAAATGGCGTTGACTGGGTAAATCTGCTCAATGTTGTTTTCCTTTAGCCTGTGACACTTGAAAGCGTACTTCTTCTTCTGAACCTCAGGGCTTGGGTCCAAGTATTCCACCGCCACTCGGCCTTCAATGGAGCTCAACACATAACCCTGCCGAGAGAGCAGAGGCCCCAAATGGCAAAACCTGCCTTCCAGAGAGCACACGAGGTCCCCAATTCAATCCATAAAGACAACTATTTCAGAAATGAAAGTTCAGCCAGGTTTAATAAAGGATTGGAGCTGTGCAGACAGTCATGACACCTCCACAAACAGCTAAGAACATCAACACATGCTTTCTGAGACATGGGGCCACCCTTGCTTGCTTTCTCCACACTATCAGTACCTAGCACACTGCAACCCAAAAGGACTCGTTTTGAGTACTTCATCTAAACAAATCTGAACTAAATCTAAACAAAAATTTTAAGTTTCAGTATCCTTTGTCTCCTGCCCTGAAGGGGACTCCAGTCTGCTGCCTCAGTTAAAACCTCCTCTCCACCTTTAACTCCTTAAGCACTGTGCCCCTCATCGGGAGGATGGACCAGCAGTCGGGTCCCAGCTCAGCTGGCCTGCCTCTGCATATACTACAGTGAGTCAGGTTTGCACAGACCAGACTCTGAGCAACTGTCCACAGTGCTTCCCAGTTTCAAACCTTCTTCATCTTCACTTGAAATAACATATTTTTAAAAAGATAATGCAATAATTATGAAATTTGTGCTTTTTACATCTTTACATTTTGGTCAAAATGTTAAAAAAAAGTTATTTCCAAAAACTGCTCACAGAAAATGAATTCAACATAATCCAATATTTTTTGTCTTATTATTTATTTTATGTGCATGCCTGTGTGCAGAGGCACTTGGGAGTGGAGGTCAGGGGGCAACCCGCAGCAGTTGGCTCTCTCCTTCCGCCACATGGGTCCCAGGGATCAAACTCAGGGCATCAGTCTTGGCGGCGAGTACCTTTGCCCACTGGGCCACCTCCATTTTTTTTTTTTTAAATAAAATCCTACTTTAAGCATCCATCATAAAAGCAAAGATAATCCTACAGAAAAATTTAAATAGAAAGACACAAAACTAGTTTTTGTAATGCAAGCATGCTTTAATCACATTAACCTATCTAAGCTTCATTAACTGCAGCTAATTGCCTTTAATACTTATCCTGTCTTTAAAAGAACTATGATCACCACTTGAGGCTCCCGGAGAGACAAAGGGCCAAGAGAACTGACTTTCTTTTCCATATTCCACAGCAGCTAAAGGACAGCCCTGACTCCAGATGCATTTACTGCTTTAAGTGAAGTTTCCTCTTTTAAAAAAAAAAAAATTCCTACAGCAGCTCACCTCACAACCAACTGCCCTTATACTTTTTGGCCCATGATGGCCTTGAACTCACAATCTTCCTGCTTCAGTACTGCTAATGAAAGGAACCCACTCAGTACATCATGAGATAGTCATCATATGAGACACTACCTGATCTCAGCAGCATTCTTATAAAAATAAAGAAAAAGAAAATAACAAAGCCCTATTGTTAATGAGAGAAACCACTCTGTTAACATTAGGATTAAAAACACAAAGGCAGGCATCCTGTAATACACAGCTGCAATCCCAGCATTGGAGAAGCTGAGGCTAAGGGGGTGTAAAAATGTACCAACCTAGGGTACATTTTAAAAAAAGCAAATTCTATAAACCTAAATTTCCAAATTTAAGCTTTGATTGGCTTATAAATTGAAATATGTTAAGCTCTTTGATACTGCATACTTATTAAGCATCCCATACCCAAACCAGCAGTAAGACATCTATCCAAATCACCTGACCTCTGGAACATCAACATCTTCCCTAAAATGTGGGATTAAGTGAGTCCCCTTTAACATGCAGCTGTCTTTAAAGGATTACAGAGAGCAGACCTAAGGCAGATTTTAGGTCACCACTACTTGGAAATTCCAGAAACGGGAGGGTTTGGGGACCAGTACCTGCTTGTTTGGGAAGGCACGGATGCAGCGAGTCTGGTACTTCAGGCTGGATTCCCTGCGCTGCTGCACATAGCCCATATTCCTCAAGTCCCACACCAGCACTCGGCGGCCTGCTGTACCCACAATCAGTCTGTCCCCGGACACTGACAGGGTGTACACCTTTTAGGAAACATCAAAACTCAATAGTCATCAGCTACTTCCTGAAAAATAACATTTTGCTCCCAAAGTCCATCTAATCCTAATACCATAAAAAAAAGCTACCTGAATGGGTTCCCAGAGCAGCATCCACTTTAGACATAAGTGAGGTGACTTAGTTAAACTTAGCACACCCAGTACATCACTAAGTATGAAGTACACTCCAACAGAGCTTGTAGACACTCTTAAAGACACAACACTATTACGACATTTCCCCAAAAATGTCTTGCCTCATTTAAGATAAAAGTATTAAACCCACTCAAAACAGGACAATGAAGTCAAAACACCTTTGAGAGAGCTTCTGGCTTTTGTAAAAGAATCATTTTCATTTTTTTCTATGACCAGACCAGCTTTTTAAAGATTTCATTTGGCAACTCTAAAACTCTTGGCATCTCCCAGCTGTTCCCTGAGGGAAAAGGCCTTTCTAGGAAGAGTGGAGAAAGACAGTCTGTTAAGGCTGTCTCGTGGCTTTGCAGGCACAAACGCAGAATGAAAAGATAAGGCTAGCTGCACATAGTAAAGCTAATCCCTGGGCTCTGATGTCATCACGTTCAAAGAAGAAAGCTCAGCTTAAGGGGATGAAAAAAAACTTAAAGCATTTTATCCCCTCAAAATATTTTTCTCCCTCATAATGTCTTCTCTTCAATATTTAAACTTCCACAAAAATACCTCTATACGAAACCATAAATTTCTTGCAAGCAGAACATTTAGGCGCTTACTTACAGATAAGATGTTACGTAGACACCAGAAGGAGCAAATTCATGAAATAGCAGCAAGTATCTTCCGACCCTGTCATTTCCTTAAAAATCTAGCTCTCAGTTCTATAACAGAGGTTATTGCTGACTTTCAACCTCCACAGAATTGCTATTAAAAAATGTGGAGGAACCATGATATGATAAGACTTCCTTTTAACCCTCAATAACTAAGCCATACAGCTGATGATCACCAGTACGTTAACTACAAACCACCAGCCAAAAGACCAGGTCAGGTTATGATATAATGCCCAAACAGTAGCCACTATAATCTGACTTTAAAATTTAACAACTAGTGCAACTGAAGGAAAAATAACAACTTGGAAAATTGAAATATTAAGTGATTGTATATTTAAATAAGAATATTAGAATATGTTTATTCAGAAAGCCAGTATTTTCTAAAAAAGAAAATTAATCTACAATATCTGAAGTGCTGAACTTAAAAAAATAAACCAGAAAGAGCTCAATTTACAGTGGTACAATTGTATCAGGAATTTACCTTCAATCTTTACTACACAGGTGACACCCAAGCTTTTAAAACTGCTTTCTAGCCCCACTGATCATAAATCAAGGGAAACCATTGTCATATGCTACTGACTAGGCATATACATTTATCAGAGAAAGTATTAAAAAAAAGTGACATAATGAACTTCGCTGAACCAATGAGCAGCTTGATTCAGTGTGGCTGTCCATTATATGATATTCTGTCAGCAATTTATCACCGCTCTTAACATGTTACATACAACCATAAATCAAAACTAGAAACAATGCAATTATTTTATTCTGAACAAAGGTCTTGCCAGGAGTAGATTCGACAGGGACGTGACAAAAAGAACGGCTCTTTGACTACACTGCTGTATATAATGACGGCCAGCAGGGCCGACAGTATAGTTACACTAAGGAAATTGACACAAGGGAAGAGTACCTTTCAACGCCTAAAACAATCCATCTTTTAAATGAACTACCACCTGATAAAAGTCTGATGAGGATACAGCTTAAGTATGTTTACCAAACAGATCAAGAAGCTAGAAGACACAAAGTTGGTTTTAAAAAGCTCCATTCACAGGAGAGAGAATCAGTTTTCTCCAGCGACAGGACACCATAGGCTATCTAAGTGGTCAGCCATAAACACATGTATAAACACACAACACTGAATGGATTCAGTAGTGTGTGTGTTCACGTGCTCCCATGTGTGCATGTGTATAAAGTAATAATAATTATAGAAGAGGCCATGAACCTGAGAGTTAGTGGAGGGAGGTGGAGAGGGAAGATGAAGGGTAGAAAAGATGTAAATAAAGTGTACTCAAGTATGAAATTCTCAACAACAACAACAAAGGAACCATAGATACAAATGGTTTTAGAATCTAAAGGTAGAGATTACCAAACTGGATTAAAATAACAAAACAATAACAACAAAAAGACCCAACTATGATGCTGTCTGTGGGAAATATGATTTAGATTCAAAGTGTTTAAAAGCTCCATTTACTATTTACTACAAGCCTTCAAATTACATCTGCCAGCATTGAAATACACACATAGCAATAAACCAGAGAACACATCTCTCTCGCTGACGTTGAAATGATAATCCTTTTCATTCTCAACTGTCAATTCAAATGGGACCTCAAGTCACAATTGAAAATGAGTGACGCTTCATCCCATTTTCTGGTTTGGGATGTCAAGCCGAGTTTAGGAAGATGAGTCTCTGTAAATGGCTTCTCTGAAAAGGTAGCCCTCAGACCTCAGATCTAAAGCGTAACAATAACATGGAGCAAGAATTTAAGCTGTGCTCTCTAGTCCAACTTTAACAACTGACAGAAAAAGATGACCAAAATTTAAAAGTTAATTCCCTTCACATTAAAGCATTTCCATGTAGTTAGGTTTCTAAAACAGACTGCCAGTTCTTAACCTATTCAACAGCATATTCATCAAACACACACCAAAACAAATGACCCCAATGAGCACAGCACCCTGGCTGAACATAAAAACCCTACCTTTTCCGGCTGAGAGAAGGTCCCAGCATTACAAGGAGTTCTGGGATCCCACAGTTTAACTGTCTGATCCCAACTTCCAGTAACCATCACATTCACTTCCGGACAGTATTCCACACATCTGATAGGGGCATCATGGGTTCCGACAAGATTTTCTATTGCAAAGAAAAATAAAATAAAAACAACACATCTAGCTTTACTGTCTCAACTAACTAGGATACCTCAAATGAACTAAGGGGACATCCAACTAAAATGAATTTGTCTCAATCAACTCCACAGAGATGTCTGCGTGCAGAACAATCTCTCCACGACTACAAGTTACCCATTCCTCTCTAATTTACTTCTTCCCACTGCATAGGTCAATTCCATAGCAAGACTATAGCACAGCTGTCTTGAATCTCCAATTCTATTAAGATGGTGCATGCTTATCAAGTTGATCCCAAATTTTACAAGAAAACTGGTTTAACTCTCTCTGCTTTTGTATCTAGTACAAGATTCGGCACATTGTAGGTGCTCAAGAAATATTTGTTGAATGAAGAAATAGGTGGAGATCTCAGGTTTCCTGTACCCTGACAACACTCTTCACATTAAGCCAATGCTATTAAGTATGGTTACAGGATTTGGAATCTGAGGGGAGTCTTTTCAGGTAATTCACTTTGTTCTCATGGTAAGGTCAAATTTCTACTACATAATTTCTTTCCTGTCCATTTCAACCTTCACAATATCTCATTTGTTCACCCAGTTAACATCTAATAAATATCTACTGTGTGCCAAAGCCCATGTGACAGAAAGACACAGGGACGAATACAGGCCTGGGGATGTAGCTCAGGCAGAGTGCTTGCTTGCCTAGCATGTACATACTATACACAAACAGTCACTTTCACACAAAGGCCTCTTCCAATGAAGCACTACTCTTTTTCTCCTTGAAACAGCCTCATTAGCCTAGGCTGGCCTCAAACCAGCTATGTAGCTGAGGTTGACCTTCAATATCTGATCCTCCTGCCTCCCCCTTCCCAGTGCTGGGATTACAGCAACACCACCAAGCTCAGCTCGTACTTCTCTATCCATCCTCCCATTATTCAACATAGCCTCTAGGTAGTTACATCACTACACCCTGCCATCTCCTTCAAGTATACCTACATCCAGTACAGGGCAAGCAAACAAAGCTCAGAGAGCTCTGTATATCTGAGTTCCATTCCAACTTCTGCCTCAGTGAAATCATGAAAACTCTAGGAAGTGTTTTTACACACGCAACTGAAATACATTCTCCTGCTTAGACTACAAAAGCTTCACTAAGCTAAACGTGACTGGCTTTGGGCCGCATTTTTAAAACACACTTTTCTTTAGTTTACGAAGAGACTACCCTAAAATGTCACACAGTCCTAGGAAATCCTGACAAATCACAGACCATGGATCCAGTCCCCTTTTAAAGACTTCTGAAGGTCGTGCTCAAATGCTTAAGTGACCCTTCTGGTCAGCACTTAAGACCGGGCTCAGAATGGGCTTTACCGACAAACACACACTCCATCTGTGGGAACTTCATTCCAATTGTAAAAGCCTGTTATCAAAGCCACTTTTCACCTTCACCTGAGCATCGAAACCAGCTACTCGTCCTAGGTAAGCATTTCTACACGAATTCACTAGCAAAGAAACACTGGTAAAACGTGGCCATATTACCTTGATCAGTGTTCAAATCATGCATTTTCAGTTGGTGATCTAATCCTCCACTCCAGGCATGCGTTGGATCCTACAAAGTAAAGTTTTGTTTTGTTTTGTTGAGACAGGAACTCATTACGTAGAACAGGCCTGCCTCTGGGATTAAAGGCTTGGCCACCACGCCCAGCCAGCCCCTTAAGCTTTGAACCATTTCATAAAGCTTTAGCAAGCATTTCAAAATTACTAAATTTCTACAGCCAACTGTTTGGGTTATGTCCGGTGTGACAGACACTAAAAAGTACACAAAAAAAGCCAAGAAGGGAAAAACGAATAAAGAGCAGCTTTATCTCGACTGACACCAGCAGCCAACTCGAGGGTAGTCACTCCTTTCAACCATTCCTTTTAATAAGGTAGCTAAATTAGTATTGCTGAGAATTTCAAATACAATTATCTGACGTCCAGAGAGTTTACTCAAGTCTGAACTTGAAAGGGGAGATTGAAACTGCGATGGAAGGAGAAATAAAAATAAGCCACGGAACTGTCCGAACTCTCCAAACCGTGTATGGGATGCTACTGGCTGTGGCTGCATTCCTGCCTACACTAATTCAGTAAAGGGGCAGGAGCAGAAACCGAGTCCACCTACGTAGAAGGCGCAGTCCAGGACAGCACCAGTGTGCTGGTACTTGAGTCGCATGGAGTTGGCGGGCACATCGTAGAGGCGCACAGATGTATCCCAGGAGG
>CABHPR010111281.1:16604-28306 GCA_902168415.1 Peromyscus melanophrys
AAAAAAAAAAAAAAAGCTGGGCGGTGGTGGCGCACGCCTTTAACGCAGCACTCGGGAGGCAGAGCCAGGAGGATCTCTTTGAGTTCGAGGCTAGCCTGGTCTACAGAGCGAGATGCAGGAAAGGCAAAAAGCTCCACAGAGAAACCCTGTCTCCAAACAAACAAACAAACAAAAAACAACCCTGAAAATTGAAAGGACAGCGTGATAGAAATCCAATTCCGGCATAGTTGGCTTCCTGGGCCCTGTAACTGTTACCATGTTAAACCCGGCATTTGCTGACTTTGGTGTCCTGAACTTTCTGTAGCTCTCACTGTTCTTCAGCCTGTCCAATATAAATTCAGCTTGGCATTTCTGGTTGATCAATGATTTCGATGATTCATTGCATTAGTAGCTTTTCTCTTTAACTCTCTCTAGTTTCACAGGCTCCTTTCTGCGCTTTTCAAATCAACTGTCTACTGTGAGCTCTTAGGAGCTGCCCTCTGGAAGGCCACCTGACTGTGAGAGGATTGTGCTTCTTACGGTTTTTTGACCTTCGGGTTTCCAGAATCTGAACACCTTGCGGTCGTTGTGGATGAATATCATGTGGTGCCTGGGGTAGATGAGCTCTGAATAGAAATATTGACCCTCCGTGGTCTCTGTAGTTTCTTCTACTAGGAAGCTAATAGGCATTATTAGTAGTCAGCAATTGAAAACCATTTCATCCTAAAATGGATCCTGGAATAAACTGCTTTAAAAATTAGACATCAAGCTGGGCAGTGGTGGCGCACGCCTTTAATCCCAGCACTCGGGAGGCAGAGGCAGGCGGATCTCTGTGAGTTCAAGGCCAGCCTGGGCTACAGAGTGAGTTCCAGGACAGCCAAGGCTACACAAAGAAACCCTGTTTTCAAAAAACAAAAAACAAAACAAAACAAAATGTGGGCTGGCCTCCACCTCCTGGTCTTTCTGCCTTTGCCTTCCAAGTGCTGTGGTTATAGACATGGGCTACCATGCCTGGTTTATAGTACCACAAAGTACTGGAGAGTGAATCTAGGGCTTTGTAGACATTAGGCACTCTACTAACTGAACTGTATCTCCAGCCATTAAAAGGCGCTCTGGAGGAATATCAGTGACCTCAATGGACAGTGAAGGAATCATTATCTCAAATCCCTTAAATACATACTTGTTGACCTAAATCAGTGATGGTGCATGCCTTTAATCATACCACTTGGGAGTGAGAAGCAGGCAGATCTCTTGAGTTCAAGGCCAGCCTGGTCTATAGAGTGAGTCTCAGGATAGCCAGGACTACACAGAGAAACCCTGTCTTGAAAAAAAAAAGATGAAAAATGAAAAATAGAAGGATTCTACCCACTTCACCCATGACACACATGCACACACACACACACACACACACACACACACACACACACACTAAAAAAAAAAAGGCTCATTGTAATTTTTAGAGAAATAAAATGTTCAAAATGACAAGTAAATGAAATTTAAACTCCATGTTTCTACAGGTGCTGGAGAAAACCTGGAGAACACAATGGCTGCCTTCCAACAGTAAGTACATAAGAAGGCGCCTCTTCTACCTGTCATTGAAGTGAAGGGAGATGGTGTTTATGAGCCACTCACTTACAATAGCCATCTCTATAGAATGTCTTTTTTATAGTTTGAGGGTCTGGCCTCTGTGTCATCGTAAAAGTAGTCCAGGTTTTGAGTAGTCCAAAATGCCTCCGTTTCCAGAGCTGGAAGCAGACATCTGTGACAAGGGACAGACTGTGAGTAATGCTAATTGGCTGGGGGCAGAAAGAGCAAATGAGCCAACTGTTACATTGGCTGCCGTTATGAATAGGATTGTGTGTCCTTGTGCGCAGTAGTTTCTGTTCAGCAGGAACCTGCAAGCAGGCTTCTTCTTGGGACCCTCTTGTGTGCCGATGTTATTTTTTTAGTAAGATGAGTTAAATTGTTTCTCTTCGTAATGGATTCACGGTTCGTACAGAGGCCTAAAGGCTTTGTCACAGTGGCGGAAACTGCACGAGACACTGATTGGGGCCCTTGTTCTTTGTCTTGGCGCCGGATGATTACCATCAGCCTGTTTTCCCTTCTCTGAATAACAAGACAGGATATGAATCAAGGTCAATGAAAGGAAGACCTTACCTATTCATACTTAGTGAGAAAAAAATTCTAATTCAATTTTAAGCCATTTTTTAAGATGAGGTGGGCATCTCTCTCTGTTGACCAGTGTGGTCCCATACTCCTAGGCAATATGGAAACATTTTATTTGTAATTAGGACCAATCTAGAGGGTTGGTCTGTCTGTTGTGCTAGAGATTGAAGCCAGGACTTCCTGTGTGCTAACGTGTTCTGTGGCCAAGGTACTCCCTCAGCCCAGCAGAATTTGGTCTAAGTTTCTGCTTTTCACCATTCAGTGACAGCTTAAAGGTTGTTTTTCCCGGCTTGAGCAATGAATGGCTCAGCAGTTAAGATAACTCATGAACTTTAGACCCACAGCTGTGGAACCTGCATAGGACTGGACTAGACCCTCTGCACACGGGAGACAGTTGTGTAGCTGGGTCTGTTTGAGGGGCCCCTGGCAGTGGGATCAGGATCTATCCCTGGTGCATGAGCTGGCTTTCTGGAGCCCATTACCTATGGTTGGACGCCTTGCTCACCCTTGATGCAGTGGGAGGGGCTTGGTCCTGCCTCAACTGAATGTACCAGGCTTTGCTGACTCCCCATGGGAGGCCTTACCCTTTTGGAGGAGGGGATGAGGGGTGGGGCAGGAGACTGGGGGTGGGAAGCAGGAGGAGGGATGAGAGGGGGATCTGTGGTTGGTATGTAAAATGAATAAAAAAAATTTTTAAAAGAAAAAAAAAAGCTGGATGGCGGCGGCACATGCCTTTAATCCCAGCACCCAGGAGGTAGATCTCTGTGAGTTCAAGGCCAACCTGGTCTACAAAACGGTCCCAGGACAGTTAAGGCTACACAAAAAACATGCCTGAAACCCCTCCCCCCCAAAAAAAAATTGGTAAAGGAGACAGCACCCTCCGTAGTGAGCATAGAACCTAAGACTAAAGAATTGTACTGCATGCACATGCAGAGTTAACTAAGTCTTTGGGTATATAAAATCCAGCGTTTTGTTTTTTGAGATGGGTTCTCATAGACTAGGCTGCCCCTAAAGGATATGTGTCCAAGAATAACTCTCAACTGACTCTCCTGCCTCCACCTCCTGAGTGCTAAGATGTGTGGCGTGGACCACCACACCCTGCAAAACCTGCTTCTTAAGAGCTAATCAAACTTAGCTTATTAAACTGGGCCACATAGGTAAATATGAAGAGGACAATGTAATCCTTATTGTACTTATATAATTTGGCATATAGTCAAAATAATTAAGTTTGTCCTGGTGCTCGTGTGTGTGTGTGTGTGTGTGTGTGTGTGTAGATTGGCAGGAGTCAGTTTTCTCCTTTCTCCACATGACTCCTTAACTCATAGAGCCATCTTGTCAGTCTTCTGCTTCTCCTCTTTTTTTTGTTTGTTTTTTGTTTTTTTGAGACAGGGTTTCTCTGTGTAGCTCTGCCTGTCCTGGAACTCTCTCTGTAAACCAGGCTGGCCTTGAACTCACAGAGATCCGCCTGGCTCTGCCTCCCCAGTGCTGGGATTAAAGGCATGTGCCACCACCGCCTGGCTCAAATCAATTTCTTAACAGGATCTTTTGGGAATTTTTATTTTATATGTTTTTTGCTTATGTTTTTAGTTATGGGTTTGAGAGGTGCCTCAAGAGTTAACAGTTAACAGTTTTTGCAGAAGACCCTCCCAGCTGCATGCCTCCAGCTCCAGCTCCAGCTCCAGCTCCAGCTCCAGCTCCAGCATCCTCTTCTGGCCTCACAGCTGCACTGGTGTGCTGGGAACCAAACCTGGGCCATCTGCACCAGCAGCACTTGTTCTTTCCTACTGAGCCGTCTCTTCGGCCCTTGGAAGTCTTGTGCATCGCTTCAGTGGAGTTGTTGTTTTGTTTCATTTTTTTTAATCTTTCTTTTATTTATTTTTTATTTTATTTTATTTTATTTTTTATTTTTTGTGGCAAGGTCACATATAACCAAGACTCATAATCCTCAACTTGCCATATAGCTGAAACTGGACTTGAACTCCTAATCATCCTGTTTTCACCCCCAGGTGCTAGGGTTACAGATGTGCACCATCATGCCTAACGCCTCTCTCTCTCTCTCTCTCTCTCTCTCTCTCTCTCTCTCTCTCTCTCCCTCTCCCTCTCTTCTCTCTCTCTCTCTCTCCTCCCTCCCTCTCTCTCTCTCTCTCTCCTCTCTCTCTCTCTCTCTCTCTCTCTCAGACAGGGTCTCTATGTAGTACTGGCTGTTTTGTAGCTCACTTACATAGACTAGGCTGGTCTTAAACTCATAGAGATCCTCCTGCCTCTGCCTCCTGAATGGACTGGTGGGATTAAAGGTGTGTGCTAGCATGTCTGGCTAATGCATCTGATTTCCATCATATGCACAGATGATAAATATGAGATTCTCCTGAAAAAAATTGAGTTGAGGATACAGTTTTGCCTTATTGCACATGCACTCAAAACAAGTTCAGGCTCAGTCTCCCCTGTGTCCTGATGTATCATGGATACATTTGAATAGAGACCGCCCACGTTTGATGGTCATTAAGGGGAAGAGAAACTTATTCACACGGGTTATATACGTAGCCCAATGCAAGTAGGGGATGAAGAATGCTATACTAGATGTGTTTTTCAGAGGTGTGTGTGTGTGTGTGTGTGTGTGTGTCATTTTCAGGCAAAGGAGCTAGGCTTCCAAATGAATTAGAAGAGTGTGGGAGTGGGGTGTGCTGTACTTCACCTAAGCCAAGTTCAGTGTGTTGACTAAACTATTCCCTGTGCAAGCTGCCTCAACAGGTCTCACAGTGAACCTAAGCTGATCTAGAACTCACTATATAGCCTAGGTTGGACTCAACTGGAGGCATTCTCCTGCCTCAGCTTCGCAAGATTTCAGGTGTGAGTTATTATATTATCCTTCCCCTAGTGAGTTTTGCTGTTGAACGTCTGTTCGTACACTTATTAGCCATTTGTAAATCCTAATTAGTGAAATACCCTGTTGTGTGCAGTCTCATCTGTGATTCCCCAGTTTGATGTGGCTCTGAAGCTTTCTCTTACACACTTAAGTTTAGTGATTCATTTTCATCTCTAGGATTTCTATTTATTTTCACTGTTATCATTCTATGTCTCTGACATACTTCTTTTGTTCATGCATTATTTTCCAAATCCATCCATTCATTCCTTTTTTCCTCCTATCTCTTCCTCTTCATTTTTTTTTGTTGTTATTTTGTTTTTAGACAGAATATCGTGTATCCCAAGCTGTCCTTGAACTTCATCCTATGTAGCTGAGGAAACTCCTGAGTCCTGGGATTTCCCAGGCATGCACCAGCTCACCTGGTTATTCTACTCCTTCCTATCATTTTCTCAATCTCCCTTTCATTGGAATCCATTGTTGGAGTTTGATTTTTATTTTTCACTCTGCTATCTTCCTCCCTCCTCCCAAGTGCTGGGATCATAAGAATATACCACCAGACCGCCCAACAGTATGTTGAATCAAGATGATAAAAGCAGCCATCTTTGTCTTATTTCTTGATAATTTCAGTTTATAGGTATGGAAATACAGGCCATAAGAGGAAAGTCTACTAGCTCTAAGTTATGCTAATGTGTCAAGAATTGCCACCCAAATTTCTTAATTTCTGGTCAAATATTTTTCCCACTGTATTGAAATGTCAGAATTAACCATAGCTGCTTTAGAAGAGACAACATGATTCACTTACTGTAAGCCACAACATTGTAAAGCTTATCCTAAGATTACAACATCACGTTGATGAATGATGATAAATGTGGTTGAGCTATCCAGTGTTGTGGGGTATCCTGGATTTTAAAACCAAAATTTTCATCTCTGACACATGTAAACGTTTACCAGTTTTCAAAGTGCCGTTTTCTCTCATGTCTTTAGTGCAGTTACCATTGGGACTGATATGTTAGAACTGGATTGCCACATCACAAAAGATGAACAAGTCGTAGTGTCACATGACGCAAACCTGAAGAGGTCAACTGGGATCAATGTAAATGTCTCCGATCTCAAATATTGTGTAAGTAAAAATAAACTAATATCATTATATTTAGGGGAAATATTTTTAAGGCAGAAAAGAGCCAGATGTCACTACAATAAATACTTTTGGAAACGGTGATGATTAAGCTGGTTTAATGGCTCACAGCTATAATCCCAGCACTTGGGAAGCACGATTGTCCAAAGCTTGAGCCTAGTCTGGGCTCTGTCTCAAAACAAATAAACAAATAGGCGCTGGAGAGATAGCTCCATGGTTGATAGCTCCATGGTTGAGAGCACTGTCTGCTCTTCCAGAGGACCCTGCTTCCATTCCCAGTACCCACATGGTACCTCACAACTGTCTGTAACTCCATTCTGGGGGATCCAACACACTTTTCAGGCCTCTGTAGGTATGAGACATATAAGTGGTACACAGACATACATGCAGGCAAAATACTTATACACATAAAATAGAAAACAAGTAAATAAAACCCAAACAACAAAATCCCTAAAGAATGACAGTGATTAAAATAAATGAAAAAGGGAAAAAAATGTTAAAATATCTTGGCATCCAGCAAGGAATTTGTATAGTTCAAACGCATCTGTGGGGGCCTGCTTCATTTTTTTTTTTCTTTAGAAAGAGTCTCATGTAGCCCAGGCTGGCCATGAACTCCCTGTGGAACTGAGGATAATCTTGAACTTCTGATAATTCTGCTTTTACTTCCCAAATGCTAGGACTGTTTCTGTGAAGAGATCCATGAACACAGCAACTCTTTTTTTTTTTTTTTTTCCCAGTATCAGAGCTTTATTAGGAGGTGGGGGGGACAGAAGAGAGCATGTCCAGGCCTGTGGAAGAGACATGTGAGGGGAGGGGAGAGAAAGCAGAAGAGAGGGGAGGAGACTGTGACCAGCTTTTTAAGGATTTCCCTGCACATGCACATGTGGGCTTACCAAGCTATGCCACACATGCGCAGATTGGAACACAGCAACTTTTATAAAGAATTCATTTAATTGTGGTGGCTCACTTACAATTTTACAGTTCAGTCCTTTATCATCATGACAGGGAACATGACGACATGCAGGCAGACACAGTGCTGGAGTAGTAGCTGTGAGTTCTACATCTTGCAGGCAGCAGGAAGTCAACTGAGACATTGGGCGGTATTCTGAGCATGGGAAACCTTAGTGCCCGCCCCCATAGTGACACACTTCCTCCAACAGGCCACATCCACTCCAACAAAGCCACACCTCCTAATAGTGCCACTCTTTATGAGATTATGGGGGCCAGTTACATTCAAACTACCACAACTACTGTGCCAGTTTACAGGGGTGCTGAAGATAGATCCCAGGGCCTCAGACACACTACGCAAGCACTCTGCCAACTCTGCCATATTTATCCCCAGCCCCCAAATTACTTCTGTAAATATTTTGATAAAATTATACATCATCAAATGTGAAATTACATTACAATTCAAGTTGTTTATTTGACTCACATTTAATATAGGAGTTAGTTTTAGCCTTCCAGTGTAGGAAAGCATCATTTAAAAGTCTGTTCAAAGGCCATCGAGATGGCTGAGCAGATAACGGTGATTGCCAGGAAAGGCAGACGCCCCGAGTTTGATCTCCAGAGCCCAGATCAAGAAGCCAGGTGAAAGGAAAGAAAAAATAAAATGCTGTGTGTCTGTGGTCCCAGCACTCCCACCACGAGATGGGAGGTGGAGAAGGGAAAACCATCCGGAAGCTCAGGGGCCAGCCGGCCCAGAGTGCACAGGGCAACAGAAGCGCCAAGAGAGACCTATTTCAAAACAAGTGGAAAGAGAAACCCAATTACCAGAAGTTCTCTTCTGACCTCCATGTGCGCTGCAGCACCCATGGCGCCCACACTTAGACACACACACACACACACACACACACACACACACACACACAGTCTTTTAAATCTGGTCATATGAAAGAAACTTAAAGAAAGAGGGGGGAAAGAATCTGGGCTAGCAAGATAGCTCAGTGGATAAAGGCGTTTTGAGGCGAGTCTGCCAATCCTGAGTTTTATCCCTGGGATCTGTTTAGTGGGAGGAGAGAACCGACTCCTGCTTTGTGTCCTCTAAGCTGTATGGATGCACTGTGGCACATGCAGACTCACACAGGCATGCCAACTAAAAGTGACTGTGAGCAATTTAAATCGTATAAGGTATCTATGTTCACAGCAGTAAACGCTGCTAAATGGAAGCAAAAACTAGCGTCTGCTCTTGTGCCCTGAAGAAAAGTGACATTACCATGCTATAGTCTGTTGGTGTACTCGATTGCTTTCCTACAGTTTTGTGCTCACTATTAATTATGTATACCGTGTTTCAAATACTGTAATGTAATGGATGTGATGGTGAATGCCTGTAAGGACAGCACTCAAAAGTTGTGTCTCTACCTGGCCTGGTGACACACAACTTTAATCCCAGCACTCAGGAGGTAGAGGCAGGTAGATCTCTGTGTTTGAGGCCAGCTTGATCTACAGAGCAAGTTCTATGACAGCCAGGGTTACACCGAGAGACCCTGTCTCAAAACAACAACAACTAAACGAAATAATAATAGTACAAATTTAAGGCCCAGAGAGATGACTGAGCAGTTAGGAGTGTATACTGCTCTTTTGGAGGATCTGAGTTCACTTCCCAGCCCCTACGTCAGCCAGTTCTGGGGCTCTAACACCTCTTGCCTTCAAGGTCATCTGCACTCATACACACACACACACACACACACACACACACACACACACACACACACACACCCCTACATATAATTAAAAATAATACAAACAAATCTTTTTTTAAAAGTGAGGAGGCAAAAACTTAAAAACATATATAAATTTAAGCAGTACAGATTTCTTGTAGGTGGTGTATAAGTAATTATATCATGACTTTGCCTTTGGAAAGCTAAAGGATGCTGTGTTTAAATGTATGCTACGTCTTAATCTTTATGTCATAATGTGAGACACTAAAGTGCTTTTTGGTTTTGAGAGCTAACCATTTTTTTAATCGTATCTTTTTAAGGAGCTCCCACCTTACCTTTGCAAACTGGATGTCCCATTTCAGAGAGGTAATATTTCTTTTTTTGTGGTTTAAAATGCTGACATTCAAGTATATTCATTTATATTGAGAGATTCTGAGACTATTTGCCCTAAAGATTTAACTATATCACTTAGCTTAAATTCACTTGAAAATTAATTGAAGCCTGAATACCATAATAATTATATGAATTTAGATTCTTGGAGATACTTTATACTTTTCAGGGGGTAGGGTGGGAAGCAGGGTGTGTGTTTTGAGATAGTCTCAGTCTGTATCTCAGCTGGCCTTGAATTTGCTATGTGTCTCAGACTGGCCTCAGACTCACAGCCATCCTCCTGCTTCAGTCTTCACAGTGGTGGGAGTTGTAGGATCAAGCCACCATTTTTTTTTTCTTTTTGGTTTTTCGAGACAGGGTTTCTCTGTGTAGCTTTGCGCCTTTCCTGGAGCTCACTTGGTAGCCCAGGCTGACCTTGAACTCACAGAGATCCGCCTGCCTCTGCCTCCCGAGTGCTGGGATTAAAGGCGTGCGCCACCACTGCCCGGCCGGCGCCACCATACTTGATTACTTTGTACCACTAGTACTACTACTGTTTCTCCTTCTCCTTCTCCTCCTCCTCCTCCTCCCATTGTACTTCTAAAGCATCAAGTTTTACAGCATTGCCATTACTTATAGTAGTTGTCCATTATAGATATAATGAAGGATAAATAAATAAATGGGAAGGGCCTCTTGTAGATCCTTTCTGGTTGGGGAACTTTTGATTCTGTCATTTAGCTGACACAGCTGTTGAATTGTTTAAGCAGCATTTGTTTATCTCTAGTGTGTGTGTGTGTATTCACTCCTGCACTTGTGCCATGGCGAGCTTGTGGACTTGAGAGGACAATCTAAAAAGTTGTTTGGTGTAGATGTAACCAACTGCCTTATTAAATAAGAGACACAGAGCCAATGTAAAGATGAAAGCCAAAGAGGTCAGAGCTAAGAGTCTTACCCGCTTTTCCGCCAGCTAGCCTCTCCCGCCAAGAGACCTCTCCGAAAAAAGGACTCCTTCCTGTGCGTTTGATTTTAAATAAGAGTTCTGTTCTGTCTTCTCATTGGTTGTAAACCCAACTACGTGACTGCCTAGTCACTACCTCTCTGTACAGACCTCCAAGTCTTCTATGGTTGGTATTGAGATTAAGGGCGTGTGTCTCCAATGCTGGCTGTATCCTTGAACACACAGAGATCTTCCTAGTTTTGCCTGCCGAGTGCTAGGATTAAAGGCGTGCACCACCACCGCCCTGGCTTTCGCTATGGCTTACTGATAGCTCTGACCCCTAGGCAACTTTATTTATTAACATACAAATAAAATCACATTTCAGTACAAATAGAATACCACTATATTTCCCCCTTTCTAATTTAATAAAAAGAAAAAAAAAAGAAAGTTGTACCTAATATAAGAAAAACTATATACAAAAGTACAATAACTATATACAATATATACAAGTGATGAATACCTAAACAATGTCTAGTCCATTTGTATTTGACAAATTCAGAGAAAATAATTCCATTATCTATCTTATTTTGGTAAGTCCAAAATGTACCTAATTCCTTTCAATTCTAACTAATCTTCAACTATAATTAATTAATCTTTAAATATAACTAATCTTCAACTCCCTCAGAGACCCAAGAAGGAAATAATATTACCTAACAAAAATAAAAACAGGAAGTGCATGCATGCAGCTTCCAAAAAATTGTGAGTTGACAGAAACAGCCAGCCACCTGGACAGTCACCTGAGGTTTCTCCGCAGTGTTGGGGCATCATCTTCAGCCTATAGGCTTAGCGTATCTGACAGACTCATTTGTGAAGTAGGACGTACACAAGGTCAACAGTTCAACCTCACCTTGGGTGAGAGCAGTCCATGTACCAGAAACACCTGAATTCCACTAGTGTCATGTCCTGATTCAGGATTTTAAATTCTGGAAATTGTTGATGGTTTTTTAATTCAGCTGTCCATTCCTCTTGACCGTGTATGTGTGGCTTCATCTCAGCATCCCGTTCTTCTCCACATCCCTTTATTAAATGCCAGTCTGCTATTGAGAGGCGTGAGCTTAGTTATTCTTCAAGAATAACTGTTTCAGCTGCTGTTCCATTGCACATCAGAAGCCATCGGCTCACTGCCTGTTCAGCTGCCTTCGAAGAAAAGGGCACTGTACCTTTTCCGGATTGCAAAGGCCACTTCAGGGATGGTGCCATATTGTCCTGGCCTCAGAAGATGCCTTTTGATAAAGCCATAACCACACTTGTTTTGGCAAGAATCAGTAGTCCTTTGTTTCATGTTCTGTCTGTCCATTTTGTCCTGTTGTCAGCAGTAGATTCGAGGATACTTTGTTGTCCAGTGGCTAATTTTTGCCACAATGAAAGTTAACTCCATATGCAGTTTCTTCAGTGCCCATATTCTCTCTGAAGTAGATTGATACTGCCAGGAGCCGACATGTCTCATAGTCATAACAAAAAAGAAAAATTTTCTAAGTTATTAAAACATTTTAAATGCCATATTCTGTAGATCTCTGAAGGGTTTGAAGATGACCT